>LUGF01042682.1:332058-353863 GCA_001625245.1 Calycopis cecrops
TTCGAGTGTTTGTGTGATAGTGACATGTATGTAGATTTCTGTTCTCTCTTTATTCATTCTTCTTCTTCTCGTCATTATAATATGTATCGTTACGTGTCTTAACAAAAGTTTTACCTCATTAAAAAAATATATTTTATGCAATCTGATTACTTGTTATTTTATTACAACTTGAGGTTCTGCTTGAGTTTATTAATCTGTGGTTCTGCTTAATATTCCACGCGAATATTTCGAATGTAATGCGGGCAGAAATATTTTCTCTTATCAAATAAGATTACCATCGTTACATAACATTTGCCACGGATGCATTAAGTTGAGAATTATGAAGCCAGTGAAAAATGGCTTGGCACTAAAGCCAATTTGATTCACAATATTACTTAAGTAGGCTTGACTGTGCCCGCAATGCGGGCGCAGCGGAATCTGAGCTTCTTGAGTGATGTGATTGGCGTGGTTCTGCGCACACCTATGCGGCCCAGCCCACGACATTGCAAGTGACAGCTGTGCTGTCGCGTTTCGTGCGGTGTGTAAGTAGCCTGTGGCCCATGGAGGGCAGCGCATCTGTATAGCCTCTATACGGATGTTTGTGGGCAACGGTAGTCATGAAAATGGCTCCGGCTGCTCGTTTGCCCTCCTATATCATACAAAAAAAAAGTAAAAGGGGGTAAAACGACCAGTCGTAGTCCAGTCACTAGTATTATTGTTATGTACATGCATTGCCGTTCTTCCCTTCTCCTTTCAATCGACAATCCAAGTTTAGTAAGAGGTAGTGTCATGCTGTATGCACGCAGGCCCATGTGAGGAGGAGGAAGGAGGGCAACGCATCTGTATAACCTCTATACGGATGTCTTTGGGCGTCGGTAGTCATGAAAATGGCTCCGATTGCTCGTTTGCCCCCTTATACCATGAAAAAATATCCGTAAGTTATTGATTTTCGCCGAGTGCGTATTAGTACTAAATTATTCACTGGCTCAATTTAGGATGCCGGTTCCTTTTCCTCTTACAAGGAATGCAGGTTCGGTCATTTATTTTATATCAAGGCAGAGCAAGTGTACTGAGACAAATGGACAAGAAAATTGATTATAAACACACACACACACACACACATATACATAATATATACCAGGGACTGAAATAGGGTTTTGAAGTTTATAGTCCGGTCAATTTAGACATAAAAAAGTGGTAAAATAACAAAACTTCCCGGAAAGCCAAATTTTGGTGGAGACCTATAGTTTGCCATCACAAATCAAGTTTTAAAAGTCCCCATCGATCCTATGTGTGCTTAAAAAGTAATTCGAGGTCAAAGGTCAAAATTTGAGGTTTTTAGGGTTCCGTATCTCAAAGAGAAAAAACGGAACCCTTATAGGATCGCTTTGTTGTCCGTCTGTACGTCTGTCAAGACCTTTTTCTCTAAAACGCTTGAAGGGATTAAGCTGAAATCTTTGTCAAATGCGGAGGTCAGTTACGTCTTGATGCCTTGTAAAAATCACACTTCTAAGTTAACGCAATAAAAAGTTATAGCCATTTATGCACAAATTTTGTATGAAAACGCACTTTTTTGAAAACCTATAGGGAAACCTGTTGAGCTAGAATTCTGAAATTTGGCAAGAAGTAAGACCTTACAGTATACATATAGGAATAAATCTAAAAATTGGTAAATAAAATTTATATCACTGGAAAAATCATTACCAACTTATGCATGTAGTTCGTTTCATACTAAATGTATGCAAGCACCCGCATATATAAGTTCGTCGCAAGGAAGTGTAATTTTCTCAATGTCTATTACTTTTGCTCATACCTCCCGTTCCTACGGAACCCTCGGTGTGCGAGTCCGACTCGCACTTGGCCGGTTTTTTGGATTTTGCTTGAAAACGGTAAGTTTTATCAAAAAAAAACTTCAAACCAAAGTTGTAGATCTTAAAATTATCTACAAAAATAGTATCAATAATTTTTTTCCTAACAGTTACCATTCCTGAGATATCGCGATTCTAAGAGTCATATTATACATGATATGCACATATAAGCCACGTATATACACATTAGGCACTTAATACAAGTATAAATACTTATTTGTGTCTCTTTTATAGATATTATACTATCCTAAAAACATTTATTCAAATGGTAGCCAGTTCCTGACTGAATTTCCTCTATGCACGGCTTGAAAAACATCGGGCTATTCTATTCTCCGTAGTGTTACAAGGACCGACATCCGCTATGTGAAACATATTCTATATGACTCTTAGAATCGCGATATCTCAGGAATGGTAACTGTTAGGAAAAAAATCATTGATACCATTTTCGTAGATAATTTTAAGATCTACAACTTTGGTTTAAAGTTTTTTTTGATAAAACTTACCGTTTTCAAGCAAAATCCAAAAAACCTCAAATTTTGACCTTTGACCTCGAATAACTTTTTAAGCACACATAGGATCGATGGGGACTTTTAAAACTTGATTTGTGATGGCAAACTATAGGTCTCCACCAAAATTTGGCTTTCCGGGAATTTTTGTTATTTCAAATGTCTATATTGACCGGACTATTATATGGATTTCTTAGAAATTAAACGCGGGTGAAACCGAGCGGCACAGCTAGTTCGAGATATCCCTACTGATCCGGCACTAATGGCCAGTGTCAAATTGAACTAGCATAGGGGTTGTAAACTCATTCAGGTGCCCTTGATTTGCTTGCTTGATTGCTATGCGCTATTATTATATACTAGCTTCCGCCCGCGGCTTCGCCCGCGTGGATTTTGGATTGTAAAAAATCCCTATAAATTTTAACTTATAATGTTATTCTGATATGAAAGCTATATTACTGTAAAGTTTCATGAAAATCCGTTCAGTAGTTTTTGTGTGAAAGAGTAACAAACATTCTTACAAATTTTCGCATTTATAATACTAGCTTCCGCCCGCGGCTTCGCCCGTATGGATTTCGGACTTCAAAAATGGTGTTGTTATTATTATACATAATCTAATATTATACTGAAATATATATTATTATAATATTACACTGAAATATATATTAAATTAAATATATACGTATTGTTTGAAACAATAAATCGCTTTGAGAATCGAATTTGTCGCCGCGCATTTTAGGCGCTTTAGATATTCCGTTTAAGTCAATCTTATCATGATAATAACTTTTAATCTATTCGTCCAAATTACTTAGTGTAAAAGACAAAGTTTATCTACATTCAATACGTAAAGTGACAGATGTATCAATTTTCATAAGAGTTCGATAAATATTCTAAAATGTGCATCGTTAAAAAATATCCAATTTAATTGAATGTTTGGTTCACTATTATGGTCATAGTGACTTACACATAAAAGATATGCTGTCGCGGACTTTTATTTAGAACTATTTAAGATAAATAATCCTACAGTAATTATCTTTGTGTAACTCCAATGATTAGGGCAGCGCACGCCAATATTACTCTCAGGGGGCTGATTTTTTTCCGACTTACTTGACATTTATCGTTGTATTATAACCAAATTACAAAAAATCCCTATAAATTTTAACTTATTATGTTATTCTGATATGAAAGCTATATTACTGTAAAGTTTCATGAAAATCCGTTTAGTAGTTTTTGTGTGAAAGAGTAACAAACACACTCACAAACTTTATCATTTACAATATTAGTAGGATATTTATAATATTAGTAGGATTATATAGATTGCTATTGCTTGGTCCCGTTGCTTTGGCCCCGTAGCAATTGCTACATTTGCTAATTAATCCGCACCGACTAATGGCTGTCTTTAAACAAAGGAAAATTCCTCTGAAGACGATATACCAAATATAAAACAACATTAGGCTAGGCACATGGCGGACCAGGGTTTGGAATACGATGGAGCATCTGTAGCCAAGTCACGGAAAACATTATTAAAACTAGCTGAGGGATGTTTTGTTCTCCGAGTCTCGTATTTCACAACTGTAATTTTTACAAGATATCCCTCTGGAATTTTCGTGTAAATATGTATATTTTTATTTATGTTATTTGTATGTTTTGATCTTCTTCTATTATCAGCTCCTAGTATTTCTGCGCCACATCGCACGATTGTGGGTTTGTCTCATTGCTGATCCTTGTAAGTTTCAGGTCATTTTTTAAAGTTTGCATCCAGGACATTGGTGGTCGACCGCGGCCTCTTCTGTTTTCCTCTATGCTTAGAACTCTCTTAGTCGTATGGTCATCATCCCTTCCCATCACGTGACCACACCAGCGCAGGCGGCTTTCTCTGAGCTTTTGATGTATTTGTTATTTTGTATTTATTGTATAAGAGTGCAAACGAGTAGAGAGAGATGCCCATTGACATCCGCATAGAGGTTATACAGGTACGTTCCTCGTCTTCCTCTTCCCCTCTCCATGGACCACCGGTTACTCACACACTGCACGCGTCAGCACAGCTGTCACTTCACGCCGGTATCGTTCTAGAGGTACGTTGCGGCCCAATTCGGCTGTATGCAAGCGTGGGACTAACTCTTATAAAATTAAGTATATTCTTTTAATTTCTTCAACATATTGAAGTACATAGCAGGAACATAGCTATTGTTGTTTTCCAATCGAAACAACCGCCTTCTTTAACAAGAAACAGATACATCGCCGTACATTTTAATTCACTCAATCACATGTACATAGCACGTGAGGCAAATTGACTACTTCATAGGAATCGTGCGTATCTTTTGTGGCAGTTTTTTTATAATATTTTTTTTTAATTTCATAGGAGGCAAACGAGCAGTAAGGTCACCTGATGTAAAGTGAACACCAACGCCCACAGACATCCGTAACACCAGAGGTCTAACAGATGAGTTGCCGACATTTGAGGAAAGAATAAGCTCTTTTCTTGAAGATCCCTAGGTCGTATCGGTCCGGAAATACCAAGATGGGGCCGCTGATTCCATATTGAAATGGTGCGTGGGATAAAATTGCTAAATAAAATAATATAGAAACGCAAACGAGCAGTCGGAGCCATTTTCATATCTCCGACGCCCATAGACATCATAAAGGCTATAACAGTTGCGTTGATCTCCTTTCTCCTCCCTCCACCATGGGCTAGTTTACTACTTTTTATTTTAAAGCCAGAAAAATTCTGACGTCAGCAAGTCGGAGTTATTACACGCTGTGCCATCGAGAACATGTAAAGCTGTCGACCCTGTACTTGATTTCTTTACGGTCGTGACGATTTTCGCCTTTCGGATTTTTTTTTTTATGATATAGGAGGGCAAACGAGCAGCCGGAGTCATTTTCATGACTACCGACGCCCACAAACATCCGCATAGGGGCTATACAGATACGCTGCCCTCCTTTCTCCTCCCACCTTCATGGGCCACCGGCTACTTACACACCGCACGAAACGCGACAGCACAGCTGTCACTTTACGCCAGTCTCGTGTAAGCGAGAGGTACCTCCCCGGTCGTGCCGGCCCAATTCGACTGCATGCAAGCATGCAGTGTGGCACTACCTCTTACCAGAATTAGGGTGTTGCAATACGAAGTACACTTGTATGGTCCCCTTCTTGAAAGTTAACACACGTGCTGATCAAGACGATAGCAATCGTCCAAAAATCACATCTTTCATTAAACGTTGACAAACAACTTCCATTCATTTTAATAACACCGACAAAACATTTTCATCTGTAGCAAAATATTTTGATAGAAATAAAAGCGTTTCACGAAAAGTACATCAATGTCGGAGCAATTTGTTCAGAGATATAATTTGTTAGGATGAATGTACGAGGGGCGCATTTCATTCAATCACGAACAATATTTTTTATATTGCCCTCGTAAGCTCATTATGGTTGTTTAAAAGGACATTTTATTTTTAATGAAACCTATCCACGATGTTTCGTTCGGTTGAATCGAAATATTACGTTTTTTTACTTCTAATATACAAAATTCTCGTGTCACAGTTTTTGTTGCCATACTCCTCCGAAACGACTTGACCGATTCTCATGAAATTTTGTGAGCATATTGACTAGGTCTGAGAATCGGCCAACATCTATTTTTCATCCCGATATTCCAACGGGATCGAAAGTTACGCGGGTGAAACCGCGGGGCGCAGCTAGTAATTAATAAAAATGTATGATATTTC
Organism: Calycopis cecrops; assembly: GCA_001625245.1. Classification (NCBI taxonomy): domain Eukaryota; kingdom Metazoa; phylum Arthropoda; class Insecta; order Lepidoptera; family Lycaenidae; genus Calycopis; species Calycopis cecrops. The sequence goes on from LUGF01042682.1 coordinate 338,138, forward strand.
AGATGACTTTTATACGTGATCAGAAGATTTTTTGTAAGAGGTAGTGCCATGCTGCATGCATGCAGCGTTTTTTGCATTGTGGGAGAAAACTTGGTCTAACTACTTGGTTCAAACTTTCAAAGCACTAGATCTCTTGGCGTGTTTGGCAAACACGCTTGAAATTTTGTGCTTTCCTACCCTTTCCTACCTTGTTCTACAAGATTGATAAAAGCGAGAGGCGTTAAATGAAACCACATATTTAGAGTATCATTTGCAGGCTACACTGCAATTGCATGCTTGCATGCAGCCGAATTGGGCTGGCACGACCGGGGAGGTACCTCTCGCTTACACGAGACCGGCGTGAAGTGACACCTGTGCTGTCGCGTTTCGTGCGGTGTGCAAGTAGCCGGTGGCTCATGTAGGTGGAAGGAGAAAGGGCGGCAGCGAATCTGTATAGGCTCTATGCAGATGTCTAGGGGCGTCGTTAGTCATGAAAATGGCTACAACTGCTCGTTTGCCCCCCTATAGGTACCATACACAACAAACATCAGATCAATCGGAGCAATAGTTTAGCCACAGGAATTTTTTAGTTTTTCTCACTGATCGACGACTATGCATGCATGCATGCAGCATGGCACTACCTCTTACTTGAACCGCACGACCTCTCGCTCGCACGATACGCGGTGTGTTAGTACCCGGCCAGTCAACGCATCAGTACCTATAACCTCTATGTCGATGCTGACGTCTACGGGCGAAGGCAGTTATGAAAATGGTTCCAACTGCTCGTTTTCTCCCTTATATTAAAAACCGGCCAAGTGCGAGTCGTACACGCGCACGAAGGGTTCCGTACCATTATCTACGAAAACGGGAGCTTATCTTTTGTATGGGAGCAAAAAATCACGTTTATGCCCCCTTAAATATTCATATTATTTAATTTTTGTAGTATTTGTTGTTATAGCGGTAACAGAAATACACCATCTGTGAAAATTTCAACTGTCTAACTATCATAGTTCGTGAGATACAGCCTGGTGACAGACGGACGGACGGACGGACGGACGTCGGAGCCTTAGTAATAGGGTCCCGTTTTTACCCTTTGGGTACGGAACCCTAAAAAAAGAAGTAATAAATACTACGATTTAAATTTATAACAGGCAACCGTTTCTTTTTATAAGATAAGAGGTAAGTGAGGTATGCACTGGTGAAGTCACGGAGAACCGCTGCACATAGGTAGATTTTACCAATTTAGGCGGTCAAAAATATTTTATTGTGTTTTTTGGTAAGACATGCGATGTATAAAGTGAAAATTCACGTAATTAAAAAAATAAATTTATATTTCCAAAGGTACACATATTTAAAAAAAAAATAGCAACTAATTAGTCAAGTAGAGAAAACAATTAAAGTAACAATTAATATAAAACTTTTAACTCTTATAAACTAAACAAAAACAAGAAATAATTATAAAAAAAATATATTACTATAACTAATCGACATCATCTTCACCTTCTGAGAATTCTTCCACTACCTCTCTATTTGGTTTTCCGAATTCCTTGTTGGTTGAAAAATTCCTTCTAACCAAGACTGGTTGTTTTTGAGAAAAGTTTCTTCATCATTTAACCATCTTTGTTTGATTTCTGATTTCACATGAGAAAAACTCTTTTTAGTATGCTCAGTGACCCCATACCGAAGAATAAGATAATTTTCATAAAAATCGAGTTTTTCACATAAACTTGGTAAGTACTAGGTTTGGATTTTTTTGAAATAAATATTTTCGAGTAATTATTTTAACACCTGAGGCACTACACTGACCTAAAACAAAAACAAAATTGTATTCATATCAAGTAGCATAAACATGAGATTTTTCGTTATTACGACGCTTATGTTTCACATGTTCTCAAAATGAAAAACCGCGGGATTCCGCGGCTAATTTTTTAATTTTTATATAGCCGTATATATTACATACCGGAGACAATATAAATTATTGCCGGGACGAGCCCGGAAGTACTTTAATATACCATTTAAAAATAATTTAATTTAAAAAACAAGCAAATTAACAGGGCTGATTTCTAACACCAATAAGTTAATAAAAAAAAATTAAATTATATAAATTAGTGTTATAAAACATTGTGTCTTACCTGATTTATCACTTTCCATTACTATAATTTAGAAATAATCCTTTGGATAATAATTATACACTTTTAAAAAGTTGTAATTTTGGGAGCGCCGAGAACAGACGCGTACACGTTAAGCGACTATCGAATTCCGACTACCTGTACATTGACGCAAATACATGGATGAAGGCTGTAGGGGGTGAAATCTGATTCTAAGGTCGGTGTACTACCTCAGGTATATGTCAATTTAATTATACATCCTTTTTCAAAAAATGACTTTTGGCCGCCTAAATCAGTGAAATCTACGTATGTGCGCTGGATGCTGGTGGCTCCTGACCCTGACCTGTGGTGCTCTTTGGGAGAAGTCTATGCCTAGGCGTGCTCCATCTGATGTTGGTAACTAGTAATAATAATAATAATGTCCTCCCAGCCGATTTCAGCTACGGTGGCCGTCTCTATAGACACGAGCCAGATGCGCAGGACATATTATAGTGCACAAGTGTGCGCGCAAACACAAGTGCACTCTCTATTCCGTCGTTCTCATATTCCGATGGGACGGCAATCCGACACGACCGGTGAGAAATCAGGCGCAGGACCGACGCACAGTGGGAACCTTTCATACAAGAGCATGTCAAAAATGGTTATAACGAAAGTCGGAATCTCCTAGCAATGTTGATATTTTTATGTACTCAAATAGTCAAACTATGAGATTACATAGCTTTTTTAGTGTTTTTTTAAATATAAGTTACTTAAATCGGCATTTAAACATGACCGATCGATTACGCTCTGATTTCGTAACACATATTAACGATAATTCAAACATAGATCCTGCATTATTTTTCATAGTATCTATAATAGTATTATATATTTTTATAATCGTCAAACCCTTGTCTTTTTGAAACTGTGATTTGATTTTTTATATAGTAGTATTAAAATATATATATTCCCTGATATATCGGAGGGTCTACATTTTGTCTTTATTTAATTTTCAATTAGAGTTTTCACTGTTGCCGCTGTCTGCCGCCGAGCAAATATTTCTAGTTTTAGATACCTTAGTTATCCCACAATAATAGGCAAATAAAGAAAATCTGCGAAAATTTGCGCTTTAGAAGTTATATCGAAAAATGTCCATCAAGGTTCTTCAATTCTTATTTTTAATATGTCGGCTACATAATGATAGTAATATTTTTTATTTTGATAAGCACTACCTAGTAATATACTTACCTACTCATTTACGCTTTAAAACAATAAGATATTATTTTATTATTTAACTATTTTGATATCTAACGAGCACCTTCTTAGGACTCAATGGACTATCATTGTAGGAGTAACTTCTCTTAATTTTTCTTTATTTTTTTTCAATTTTTGTAATAAATATACGTACTCTAGTTCTTGCTTGTAACTTCTTTTAATTTAAAAAAATAACCTTATTATACAACTAAGTTGTTTTAAAGTTTGTTTACTTTCACTTTCTCTATTTTAAAGATTTATTATAAAAAAAAAAATCATATTAATGCTTGATATATCTTCTGTGAACAGTGGGAAACTTACATAAAAGAGCGTAGCAAAAATAGTTATAACGAAACTCGGATTCTCCTTGCAATGTTAATATTTTTATGTACTCAAATAGTCAAACTATGAGATTACATAGCTTTTTTAGTGTTTTTTAAAATATAAGTTACTTAAATCGGCATTTAAACACGACCGATCGATTACGGTCTGATTTCATAACACACATTAATGATAATTCAAACCTAGATCCTGCATTATTTTTCATAGCATTTATAATAAATTATATATTTTTATAATCCTCAAACCCTTCTCTTTTTGAAACTGTGATTTGGTTTTCAATTAATAGCTTTAAAAATATATATTCCCTGCTATATCGGAGGGTCTTCATATTTTCTTTATTTAATTTTCAATTAGAGATTTCACTGTTGCCGCTGTCTGCCGCCGCACAAATATTTCTAGTTTTAGATACCTTAATTATCAGACAATAAAAGGCAAATAAAGAAAATTTGCGCAATTTTGCACTTTTATAAGTTATATCGCAAAATGTCTCTCAAGGTAGGCATTGATTTTTTATCCTTTAAATATACACAATTATTATTTTTATTATGTCGGCTACTTAATGATAGTAATATTTTTTATTTCGATAAGTACTACCTACTAATTAAACTAAACTAAAAAATAAAACCTTTTTTATTATTTAATTATTTTTGTTATGTAACGAGCACCCTCTTAAGACTCAATGGACTATCATTGTGGGAGTAGCTTTTCTTAATTTTTTTTCCATTTTTGTAATAATTATTCGCATAAGTACTCTAGTTATTGCTTGTAACTTCTTTTAATTTAAAAAAAAAACCTTATTTTACATCGAATTTGTTTTAAAGTTTGTATAATTTCACTTTTTCTATTTTGAATATTTATTATAAATAAAATAAATCATATTTGTGGTTGATATATCTTTTATTACATTTCACATATATCCTTTAATATGTGTAAAAAGTTTCATAACAATTAAATGACAAACAAAAAAGTTATCGATTTTTGACATGGAGAACTCCGTTTGGACCCACTGTGCGACGGCTTAACGTCTCTCCGAGGCACGGGGCTCCTGACTCCGGACTGTTATTAGAAATTGAAAAATCCCAATAACAATTTTTGGTCCGACCAGGGATTCGAACCCAGGACCTCACGTCTGTGGTTGAACATGCCACGACCACGAGGCAGGCCTGGCCTGGTAACTAGTACACCATCCGGGGATAAGTAATAAGAAAGAGAAATCTACTTATTCTTATTTGACAAAGGTCGTAAGGAACCTCAGGAATAAGTTATTTGTTCTAGACTGCTTCAGTGTAACGAATCTTAATCATGTAGGTACATTGCTCACAATAATTTCAGCGAATTGCTGAGTTTTTTTTGCTGTCATTTTTAGGTCTGAGTAGTATTGGGACCAATTGTAATAGTGTTTCTTTATTTCAATCAAGCGATTGTACGATCATAATATGATAAATATAGATATAATATAGATGCATATCAAAATATATCGATGATTTAAATCAGATTCTAATTTTAATTAACATAATCTGTAAAAAAAATTAGAGAGTTATAAACACGACTAATACATAAACACACAGATAAATATAATCAATTACATAAATAGGTGAACCTTGATAACATTTACTTTCCCGCGTGGGCTGTACGTCTTATGTAAAGAATGTATAATCGTGAAACACGAAGTTTCGGGCCCAAAACATCCCACGGCTCCAGTAATACCCTTCGTGACTCGACTACAGAAGCTCAATCATAATTCCAAAGCTTAATTTTCACGCGCTGGACCCTTCGCTATTTCCTACATAATATTTATTTCTATCGCGCAATGATGCGACCAAAGGCTCAAAAACACCCTTTTAATGATAACACTTTCATAACGGTTACACATTAAATATCTTGTTAACATTATAAATGCGAAAGTATGTTTGTTTGTTTGTTACTTCTTCACGCAAAAACTGCTAAACCGCACACACATAGAGAGTAACTTGGATTAACACAATATGATTAGTTTTCATCCCGAAAAAATGTTCCTGTCGGGTGCCATGGGATGATTTTCCACGATATCGAAATTCACGCGGATGAAACCGCAGGGCGCAGCTGGTATCTATATCAGGTACTTACTCTTTCCATTTCCACGAAGTCCAAATCAAGTTTTGTGCCCTCGGCACCTCCCATTTTTTCTGTGACATACTGTAACAAAACAAAATTCTGTTAGTGGTGTCAACTTATATATAATTCAGTTTATTCGAATGAAAAATCGATACATCGTAGTGATGTCTAAGTTAACGCGAATATTGTTTATTACAATAAAAATGAACCGCGACAGAATCCGTTAAAATTGTAACGGATTCTATCGCGGTTTATTTCATTATTTTACAAGCCCGAAGTTTCAGAATCTTTACAGCAGCCTTGGTCACGGGTCCCCCCATAAAATAAACCGCGATAGAATCCGTTAAAACTGTGTTATTGTAATGATAAATCGTGTAATAAATATGCACTGTTCATAATAATAATGCACCCACAGTTGCAAGTATCAAGATGCATCTAACGACATCTTATAATTATGTAAAAACTGGCCAAGTGCGAGTCGGACTCGCACACGAAGGGTTCCGTACCACTAATGTATGGGCACCCCGCCCAAGTGTTTAATTTATTTTCATTTTTAGTATTTGTTGTTATAGCGGCAAAGCAAATACATGAGTTGTGAAAATTTCAACCTTCTAGCTACCACGGTTTATGAGATACATCCTGGTGACAGACGGACGGACAGCGGAGGCTTAGTAATAGGGTTCCGTTTAACTTTTAGGTATGAAACCCTAAAAATCCGTCCAGCTGTTCAGGATGTAGTAGTGAACATATTATAAATATATGCATATATTAATAAAAAAATTGTTAAAATAAGATTTATTCTCTATTACATACTAGTTGACCCGACAGCCTTGTCTTGTCAAAATATGTTGTCGTGGTAACGTGTAATGTTATGTGGCCGAATTGTCAATCCGTTATTTTGCCCTACAATAGACTGCAGCATTATATATATTGATAAATGATAGCCTAAATGTTACCGAGGACTAATACCATATGTATAACAAAAAAGTTTCATCAAAATTCGTCGAGTAGTTTTTGCGTCAAAGCCGCACGAGACACAGACAGAACATCTTGTAGTCTTCTACAGTTTTATTATATGTATAGATGTATTAAGTAATGCGTAAATGAGCTGCCTAATCACCTGTTGGTCGGCAACAAGGCTGACGCCATTACAAAACCATTAGTAAGAGGTACTGCCACACTGCAAGCTTGCATGCAGCCGAATTGGACCGGCACGACCGGGGAGGTACCTCTCGCTTACACAAGACCGGCGTAAAGTGACAGCTGTGCTGTCGCGTTTCGTGCGGTGTGTAAGTAGCCGGTGGCCCATGGAGGTGGGAGGAGAAAGGGGGGCAGCGCATCTGTATAGTCTCTATGCAGATGTCTATGGGCGTCGGTAGTCATGAAAATGTCTCGACTGCTCCTTTGCCCCCCTATACCATAAAAAAAATAACTTTCACGTTTTGTGGTAAACGCGACTGCTTACTTTAACATCTGTATTACTTGTGACAGTTTTGACCATAGATTTAGAATGTACAAGATACACAATGTCAGAACAGAGGCGAGACAAAAAAAATATTTGACAAAGGTCAGAATTACTACAAAAACACACAGTATTATGTAATCGGGACGCTGTGGCCTCTTACTCGCGTAAAATAATTGTCTCATATGTACTTCATCTACTGTCTCTTTTCTTTTCCGATGATGGGAACTTAATTTGAATGTCTCGCTCCCACGCTTTGTACATCTTTCACGTAGTGAGAACAATTTTAAATCTATGGTTTTGACAGCACGTGTAATAAAGCGTAAGCATAAAGGCACATCATAGAGCGAAACGTTCAGCGTTCCCAACTTTAATAATAAAAATTGGCGAGTTTCGTTGCGAAGGGCGGCAAATATCGGATTTCCCGAACAAAAGCCCCGGTCGAGGTCTAACCTTGGCCGAATTGTCAGTGTCGCCTCAAACTACGGTGCACCGAGTGCTACGCTAAAACCCTCCATTGTTCTGTGCACCATCGACAGTTTCGTTCAGTAATATATTGTCTCACTCCAATAGCTTATAGCAGTGTTTTTCAACCTTTTTCATTATTTTACTTTATTTGGAAAACATACAGTGATAAAATACTTAAAAAAAGTTTAACTGTATACAAAACAAGACACCATTTATGCGTTATCACATATACAATAGCTTCAACACAAACAAAAGTGAGATATTATTCACACATCAATGATGTTACAATCAGCATAAGAGTTACTAAACTACTTAAAAAGTTTACTAAACACTAATTTAGTAAGTAGTAATCCAGTTTAGGGAATCGCATCGAACTAGTGCTTCGTCATGATTCTTTTTAAAACATTTGTTGAAATGTTGAACAAATCGAAATCTAATTCTGGAATGTTACTTAATTTATTAATTATTTTCGAGGTTCGTGTGAAAAAAAAATGATGCGACCCTCCTGGTAGGAAAAATATTTCGCGACCCCCTTTTGCATGCACATACATGATACGAAAGTCATGTATCTACGTGTATGCTAATATGTTACAGTGTTACACAGTCGTAATCATTTTTTGTTAATTTGTTTGTATTAACATACAAAATATGTTTATGAGGTAGGTATATCTTCTTGTTAAAATTCTCTTACCTAACAAATTTACTTTTTTTCTTTCGACTTTCATACCACGTTAGTCTAGCCCCGTGCTAAGTACCGTAAGGACTTGTGTTACGGGTACTAGACAACGGAAATACATATATTTAATATGTTTTATAAATTTAAGAAATTTTGTATATTTAAGATTTTTATTATAGAAATACACCTTTGTTTTTTTTACTGACTTTCTTTCGATTTCTGGCGACCCCCCTACAGAAGCTTCGCGGCCCTCGATACACCCACAGGTTGAAAAACACTGGCTTATAGCATTGACTTGCAGTGATAAGTATGTTGTCTCTGTGCCTATGTGTAAAATCTGCTATAATTTTAAGTTTCTATTCTACATAATATATACAAACTCTTTTACTGTTCAAGTATTTCGGGTGTCTAGTGCAAAACAATAAAGAGCTGTAATTTGTTAAAATATCTCTTATACCCTGTAACCTACATGTTCTAGTAAATGTAAATGTTTCGTATTTTTGTAACCGAACAGTGTAGTACTGAATAAAGAATTTCTATTCCATTCCATAAATGCTTGTAGCCTTTCTATTATTAAATTACATTTTGTCACATTTAAGATTTTTAGACATAAAATAACACGAAATTGTTTTGTTTTTTTTTTATCTTCTTTTTTTTATCATAATATGATTGTGTTTATTGTCTACTTTTTTTTTGTATACTAATATGGAGTACTGAATAAACGCTTTCTATTCTATTCTATTCTTAATTCATATAAAATTGTACGGCTCTTCACTAAATCTTGTCCTGTCAAACTATCCCTTTACATAGAACCTTGTACGTTATAAAAGTCCCTGGCAATGCAACTTTTTAATATACCATCACTACAGCCATGGCACTACATAATATACTTATTTGTAGTATGTACCTAATTCGACCTTTTATTGGACGCATATTGCATTATGTATTTGTTGCCAGCAGCTATAAATAATTGTTATTTAATGTTAAGGACTCGTATTTTTAATATTATTGCTAAGTTGTCGAGTTTTTTGCGGTTTATTGAAAACATGGGGAGAATTAATCTCTTTTAAATTGTTTAAAATTTCAGGACTACGGCTGCTAGTAGTCCATCATCAGACTTCCTCCCTTCCTTTTGCAATAAAAAAATACTAGAAACTCACTCGCACACATAAATATGCCTTAAGTTTGTTGAATGTTACTCTATACAATAAAACAACTAACGGATTTTATCGCGGTTTATTTGTTTAAGTTTCAGTCTACCCGTGACCAAAAGCTTCCGAAACATCGAACTTCTTAAATAATCTATACATATAATAAATCTGTGGAAGGGTCAATTCTGTACATTGAAAATATTGAAAAAATAAATAGCAGGGGGTGTTACTGGATCGATACCAAACCCAAATATGCGATTTATTTTATTATTATGATTAAAAAAATTTTTGTCTGTCTGTCTGTATGTTGAGGCATCACGTGAAAACTAACGGTTCGATTTCGATGAAACTTGGTATAATTATACCTTATTATCTTGGGCATAAAATGGGATACTTTTTATCCTGGAAAAATATGTAGAAAAAAAATCCATCCACGCGAAGACCGACATCCGCGCGGACGGAGTAGCGAGCGGAAGCTAGTTAAATAATATAATAAATCGCGATAAAATCTGTTAAAGTTGTTTCACTGTAATATTCGCTCACACTCACAGTTAATCACTTACAAATACATAAACCCGTTAGCGCTTTATCTATTTAACGACCGCCATTAAGAGCGAGCACGTACAACAAAAGCGCTGCAAAGCTGCGCTGAAAGGTCATAATAATTGGGGCACGCATTCGATAAATATAGAGCGGGGCGGGTCACGGTCAGACCCTCCATCCCTCCCCCTCCACCCCGCAGCACCCGACAGGGGCGCTGAAGGCTGCGTGTCTGAGAGGACCGCTTGTTGATCACGCCCAGAATCCGGACAGTTCACTTCACCGTACAGATCTCTTTACAAGGATTTGTTTCATTAATTCACGGGCGGTTTGCACGCCTAGCTCGAGTGTACTTTTCACATTAGATGTTTGAATTTTTTCTACAAGTGAACTCTCTGTTTCACCGGATTACATTTATTACCCAACGGGCCATGCATGTCTTGGAGAGCATGGTCGAACAATAGAGTGAACACAGCCTTATTCACTTCTCGCTAGTGTTATGTGAGCGAATCAAATTAAATTTCTAATACCTGTGGCGTGCTGTGGGAGAGGCATATGTCCAACAGTGGACTACAATAGGCTGATTAAGGTGATGATTAGTACCTAATGTATAGCACAACAGTTACACGAAATATAAAATAATTAAGTTCTAATTAATCTCTATAGGCTTCTATATTATGAAATAAATATATGTTTGTATGTATGTATATTGTATGTCTTGAGACAACTTCATGTAGGTACTCAAAGATTGTATATTAGATTTTTGTATTTTTTATTGTATGTATTAGTAAAATGGATTTTTTCGAGGGGAGAATGGGTTCTTTAGTGTACTTAATATTACATTGAAAAACAATAACCGACCGTTCAAATAATGTAATGAAATGAAAATAATGTGTTACTCGCGTTCTAATAATAACACCAATAATTGTGACTTAAGTTTACGCTAATATTACTCATTACTTTAACGGATTTTATTGCGGTTTATTTAATTATATTTTACAAGCCCGACGTTTCAGAAGCCTTACAACAATCGTAGTCACGGCTGGCGGAAGCTGAATCGTCGGGCTTGTAAAATAATTAAATAAACCTATACCCCCTTATCAATAAACATAGAATAACTTTATTCAAGTAATAACCTAGTAATAAACTAACATCTGTCAAATTCTATAGTAAAAAACACATAAAAAGTATGGAACTTGACAGATGTCAGTTTATTACTAGGTTATTACTTGAATAAAGTAATTCTAAGTTTATTTATAAGGGGGTTAATGTGTTTTTTATTATGGAATTTGACAGATGTCAGTTTATTATTAGGTTATTCCTTGGATAGAGTTATTCTATGTTTATTAATAAGGGGGTTAAAGTTGTATTATTGTAAAGAGTAATGTTCGTGAGACAGATAACAGATAATCTTTATATAAGTTCAATATAGGTATATTTGGAAAGCTGGCGAGAGCGTTACAAAAATCACACATCGGGCGAGGACAATGGAACTTGTTATTCTAATTTGATGTAAGTGAAACTTTTGTATTTAAAAAATAAATATCATATGACATGTTATGTCATTGTAACTATGGCAATGAAAAGCAATAATGAAGTTTTACTTCAGTTGTGTGGCTTCTACTTTTTCTGGCAGTCTTCTGGCTGATGATGATGATGATGTGTTGTTTAAAGCAGTAAAGATTTTTTTATTATTTTTCTCCTGGTGCTAATAGTCATTAATTTGTTTTTGTTAGTTCCAGTACTAGTCCACATGCTTTGCCGCCTTCATTTATTGACTACCATATACTTAAATTGTATCCCAGTGTCAACTAGCTCTATTAGGTCATCCGCAAACCGAACATGACTCAGTCTTTTATCCTTAAGCCGTAATTTTTCCATTCGAGCTTGCTGATAATCTGTTAAAAAGATTTTGTGAGGATTGGTCCCCTTGCTTTACAGCTCTTTTGTTTTTTTTTTAATTTAAGTTTATATATTTTAGTACCTAAGGTAGGTAGGGAATTCTAAGTAGGATAGTAAAGGTAGGACATTTGAATGGGCCTTTAGAGACGGCAAGTATGAAGCCGTGGCCGGACCAGCACATGGCATAAATAACAAAAGTTTTTGTCACAATATTCTTAGACAAGACAAATGGTCTTGTTTAGCAACTTACACTAAAAGGCCTATTCTCCCCTGGGAAAAAAAAATTATTATACTGAAGGTCTACGAGTATACGGACTTATATTAATCAAATGTTCAATTAAATATATAATAATATAAGCGCAAATAGGAAATTATTGGAATTAATAAAAATTATTACTGAATAAATAAGTACCAAGTAATATAATTTAAGCACTTACGCAAAACTTTGAATTTACTAATTGGGTAGGTACTAAGATGGAATTGGCTAACTACATATATTTAGTACTATATAATGCAGCCTGAATTTATATCGATTTAATTAAATTATAATAGAGATACTATACAATATATTTTTAGATCATGTCTTACGGAGAAGTTCAGTAAGAGATAATGCAACGCATTGGATCGATACGACTGGGGAAGAACCTCTCGCTTACATTATACCAGCGTAAAGTGACAGCTGCGGTGGTGTCGCGTTTCGTTCGGTGGGTAAGTAGCTGGTGTCCCGTGGAAGAAAGAGGGCAACGCATGTTTTACTTCTATGCGGTATGAAAATGGCTCCGATTGTTCGTTTGTCCCCTTCATGTATATAAAAAAGGAAGTGAAAAACTAATAGCTAGCTAAATTAATGGTGATGAATTAACTTATATACCTTCTGCTCGCTATTAACATTTCAGTCCAAAATGGACCTTTATAATAAAACATACGGTCGATTTTAATTTGCACCTTCTAAGTTGCATTTTCAGCAATACAACGAGGATACAATACAGCTGTAAAGCAAAGCTGGATTCAATTTTCTGCGAAGCGCAAGTACTAAAACATTGTTCCACTATCGCACATAATTTTGCGAACAAAAAAGTCTCTGCACAGAAAACAAGGCAATTCCATTACCCTCCACAGATTACCTATTTGTTACTACTACTTTTGTTTATTCTTTTGTTTTCCTCTCCGGAACATCGTTTTCTATTGACTCCTCCGATTGTATTATTCTACTCGTTATTTCACGATACTGAAGGAATTTATCAGTTCATTGTTTCTTTTTAAAGTACGTCGCATTTCGATAATCCTTTTGATGTTGGAAAAGGGGTTTTGACCCATGTAAATTGGGTTGGATGTTTTTTTTTAATTTATTCAAGGTCGAAGGAGTTTGTTTCGTTGAACGCGCTGATTTCTGGGACTACTGGCCCTAATTGTATAATTCTTTAGGTGTTAGATAGTCCATTTATCGATGAAGGCTATAGGCTATAAAGTACTACCACCTGTAAAGTACGCCATTGCACAGAAATCAAACTTCATGCTGTTTCACATGATATACGAATTCCAGGTGTAGTGTATGACCCTGGGTCCTCCAGATAAACGGTGCTATCTCTATGAGTCACTGGCTCACTACTACACACAACCTGGAGCGCAAGCTTACGTCCAACTCGTCTGGCAGTCGTTGCAAGACTCACTGTTGACAATTAGCTCCCTCCAGTGTGGTACGTGAGACAATGTATTGTATCTATTGTATAGATACAAACACTGCAGGTACAAACATTACAGTATCTAATGTATAGATACAAACACTACAGGTACAAACACTACACCAGGTAAGGCAAGAGTGAGCAAAATATGTGGCGTTAAGGTAAATAAAAGTCAACAAATTAATGGTTGAACTGTTATTACGAGCTTTATTTAATTCTTTAGAAGCCTAAAAAAGGTTGCAATTTTTGATTCAGTTAAAACAGTTTACCAATCTAGATGGGTTTACTAGAAGGCGTTTCATTTATAAAATACTAGCTGTTCCGACAGAACTATCCTGTCCTAACTGCATATTTTCAATTTTGTTGTCGTGGTAATGTATTGTTACGCGGTGAGTACGTTAGTAAGAAAAGTTAAGATTTTTTCGACCCTTTATCAAATGTTTTTGCGCCATTTTTCAAATATGTTCCTAGATGTAGATCTAGACCTTGGCCATGTCATAACGAAAGCAAAAATAAAATTTTTTAACCAATTTGATACAGTCGTTCTGATGTTATGGGCTTTATTTTTATACATACATTTTTAATTTCATGTCATGTAATTTTATTACAATAAAACAAACTACAACGGATTTTATCGCGGTTTATTTATTTATTTAACAAGCCCGAGGTTTCAGAAGTTTTACAGCAACCATGGTGACGAGACTGACTGAGAAGATAAATATCCTGTTATCACAAGTTATTAAAAGTGCCTTCAATAAAATTAGTAGTAAATAAACCGCGATAAAATCCATTAAAGTTGTTTTATTGCAATAAAATTCGCAAAATTAAGACATCACCTTCTTCTTTTTACGACATCAAATCAATTTAACGCGAGCATCTTTGCCAATAGGGAATATAATATCTTAAAGCCTTAAGCTGTTTACGGAACAAGTGCGACACTTACGGCTCCATTAATATCACGCCATCAATCACGCCAGGGCTTATATCGTGTACTTTAGCAGCGAGCAAACAGAAAATAATAGCGACGAGATAAGGATGCCTCCACGGCACGACTTAAGCGTTTTACAAAATATTAAATTTGAATTTACATTTGTCAAAGTACAGTCGACAGGACTTAAGTCTCATGTGTCAACTGTCTAAATTAGAAATGCCCACAGTGTATGTTAAGTTGGGCTTTGGACGTTTTACAAAGTATTAAATTTGAATTTACATTTGTCAAAGTACAGTCGACAGGACTTAAGTCTCATCTGTCAACTGCCTAAATTAGAAATGCCCTCAGTGTATGTTAAGTTGGGCTTTGGACGTTTTACAAAATATTAAATTTGAATTTACATTTGTCAAAGTACAGTCGACAGGACTTAAGTCTCATGTGCCAACTGCCTAAATTAGAAATGCCCACAGTGTATGTTAAGTTGGGCTTTGCACGTTTTACAAAATATTAAATTTGAATTTACATATGTCAAAGTACAGTCGACAGAACTTAAGTCTGATGTGTCAACTGGCTAAATTAGAAAGCTCTCAGTTTATGTTAAGTTGGGCTCTGGACGTTTTACAAAATATTGAATTTGAATTTACATTTGTCAAAGTACAGTCGACAGGACTTAAGTCTGATGTGTCAACTGCCTAAATTAGAAATGCCCACAGTGTATGTTAAGTTGGGCTTTGGACGTTTAACAAAATATTAAGTTTGAATTTACATTGGCCAGAGACGGTCTACAGGACTTAAGTCTGATGTGTGAACTGGCTAAATTAGAAATGCCCACGGTGTGTGTTAAGTTGGGCTTTGGAAGTTTTACAAAATATTAAATTTCAATTTAAATTTGCCAAGGTACAGTCTTGTCGGCGACTTAAGTCTGATGGAACAAATGGCTATATATTGGCCTATCTTGGCCGCGAGATTTTGATTATAGACTTTTGCTACTGCTTTATCTCCAGGGATCGACAATCACGCACACAAGCACACATGCTTATATCGTGTAGTATTAAATATGAATTTACATTTGCCCATGTACAGTCGAAATAACATAAGTCTGTTGGAACAACTTGTTTAATTTCAAAGGGTCGCAATGTTCGTTAACTTAAATTGGGTCTA
>LUGF01042682.1:371395-386346 GCA_001625245.1 Calycopis cecrops
CACCCTATTTCACCCCCTTAGGGGTTGAATTTCTAAAAATCCTTTCTTAGTGGATGCCTACGTCGTAACATCTACCTGGATGCCAAATTTCAGCTTGATCCGTCCAGTTGCAGTGGTTTGGGCTGTGCGTTGATAGATAGCTATGTCACGTTTGAGTTTTATATATATGGATATTATATAGTTGATGGAATGTATTGTCACATTGTTTTTATACTAATTCCACTTTTTATTAACTGAAATTACTTTAATACGACCGGTTATCTACATATATCAAGTATACGATGAGTTTTTGAAGACCGCTTGCCCTTTTGCATTCAATTTGGCATCAAGCCCCGAAGACAGTGAACGAACGAATCAAACGTTGGACTAACACAAAATCTGCAGTTATACAGCTAGGTGTTTCTCGTAATGGTCATCATTAACACAGGAGTTAGCAATTTTGTTATAATATAATTAATACTAGCTGCGCCCCGCGGCTTCGCCCGCGTAAATTTCGATATCGTGGAAAATCATTCCATGGCATCCCTCAGGAACATTTTTTCGGGATAAAAAGTATCCTATGTTATTTCTAATACCTCCAGGAATATGTGTACAAAGTTTCATAATGATCGGTCTAGTAGTTTTGGCGTGAAAGCGTAACAAACAAACTTACATTCACATTTATAATATTAGTAAGGATTAATTATCTTTAAACAAAAACAATGAATTTTTTAAGAAAAAAAAGCAGGTAATAATTTACAGACAATATCGTTTGGACTACCTAATTGATGTAAAGATTGCTTCTGCAGAGCTGCAGTAAGGATTATGTAAATAGTCCAATGGCTTGAGCTTCTCAACATTATAATGATAAGTCCAATATGAAATCTTAAATGCCAACAACACTGCTCTGAAGTCATGTGGCTGCACGAGGGCATTTTAATTAATAATTTACTATTTTAATGAAATTATTTTTTTTTGTTCAAAATAGAATTATAAAAATTACTTTTTGAAAGTCAACGATTACATCTACCGCCGTTTTTCCATGTTGTGAGAAGTACCGGCGAAACAAACTCAGCGGGTCTCATGAATCGATGAATGTCAATGTAGAAGTACAATACATTCTCATATAATATACAATTTATGAAATTAAAATATTTATACTACAAAATACAGCCTAAGAGGAGGGTACTATTCCCAAGATGTGGTATCTCATAAAATCTGTTAGTTTATTAAATTGATACCTAAATATTGTACTGTCGAGATTCAGCCGGGTCAGGAAATAAGCTGTGTTAGTTAGGGACGAGCGGAGGTCTATATATAGCCTGAATAGCCTGCGCACTAACAACCCTCCCACTTCTAGTACATCTGACATTTCCGAGGTCCGAGCAAGTACTAAATATAGAAACATTCTATAATTATACCAGTCATTCTTATTATAATTCACAATAAGTATTGTCTGACCTTTAGCAGAAGTCATTTGTACTTAATTAACGAAGAGAAGTTAATATGATTATTAACCAACAAGTAAGAACAAGAAACTCTGTTTGAGTTTAAAGAGGGGAATTTACTAGACAGATATGCCCGCCAGTCAGCAGACATACTCGGAAGACTTATGCGATGCCTGTCAAGGGGGTGTCTGCTCCCGGTATTACAATTGACAGACATTGAAATGATCTATAAGTCCATCGGACTTGCGGACTTTGCACGTCCCCGCATAAGCAGTGATCGAAGAAGGGCACTAATTATGTGATATTTATATATTTTTTTATAGTTTAAGAAGGCAAACGTGCAGTCGGAGCCATTTTCACGACCACGACGCCCATAGACATCCACATACATACAACCTAGAGGTTATATAGATGTGTGGCCTTCCTTCCTCCTCTCACCTCCATGGGCAGCACAGCACAACTGTTATTTTACGCCGGTATCGTATAAGAGAGATGTACTTCCTTATAATTACACAGCGTGGCATTACCTCGTGTTCAATTCTATCCCTGGGACTATTGCGCAGTGGAAGACAATTATTATACTCAGGGCACAAGTCAGAATGAACTTTGTCCGCACATGTGGTTCAGAACACCTCGTGCTGGGATAATTTGTGAAATAATTGTTATGCTGTCTGTATTGTAATTGTTTTTGTGGATGTCATTATTGTTAGAGTAAATAATGGTTTCTGAATAATGGCTTCTTAATATAGTTGTATACCTATATTTACAAAATTTTCGTCTGTTCGTTAGCAAATTGTTTAATTATTTTTTTTTGACTAAATGCATGCATGCAGCGTGGCAGTACCTCCTTCTCCTCCAGTATTACTCTATTCTACTCTACCCCACCACGAACTGACATAACATGCATCAGTGGGTCATGCCGTCAGTCGTAAAAACTATTGCATAATATATCACGATCTTATATATTTTAAATTTACTCCGTTAGGTCCGCTTAGGTATTCTAGAAGTATGTCAGCGTTGCTTCGTATATTAGCTATCTTAGAATTGAAAATAATTCATGCATCTACAAAGTATTTTTATTTTAGAATAGATTGAATAGATCTTTATTCAATGCAAACAAATGCACAGTGTTAAATAGTCGAGATATCTTAACAAATATTAAAGTATTGTAAAGGTTGGTTCCAATACAATGAATGTTTTACTTGGTGGATATCTAATATATAAAACTCAAAAGTGACATAGCCATCTATCAACGCACAGCCCAAAGCACTGGACGGATCGGGCTGAAATTTGGCATGCAGGTAGATGGTATGACGTAGGCATCCGCTAAGAAAGGATTTTTAGAAATTCAACTCCAAGGGGGTGAAATAAGGTGTTGAAGTTTATATGGATTTCTTAGAAAATAAACGCGGGTGAAACCGCGGGGCACAGCTAGTATCTAATATAGGGATCATGCAATAAACATAGAGGGCAGCACTTTAGTCGAATGTGGCGCGTCCTAATGTTAATTTCAGGCATCAAATACTTATAAAAGAATGACAATGTCAAATAGACATT
Source organism: Calycopis cecrops (assembly GCA_001625245.1). Lineage (NCBI taxonomy): Eukaryota > Metazoa > Arthropoda > Insecta > Lepidoptera > Lycaenidae > Calycopis > Calycopis cecrops. The sequence goes on from LUGF01042682.1 coordinate 374,380, forward strand.
TAATATTGAAATTCTATTTTCGTACTAAATTTCTATTATGAAACTTTATGGTAATTTTTGATGGTAATTATAGTGTTACTCGCAATCATAATGCCTTACTATGGCCAGCAAAACTTTCGCGTTTATCAACAGATTTTTTAGACATTTTGAAACCTACAAAGCCTTTTTAAAATGTAAAATAATGTTTAGTTGGAGTCGTTTCATGTTTGTCGATAACAATTTGCATTAATTTTTAATTTTCTCCTCTTTATTTTTCTACACCATTTACCACCGGAGCTCTTCAGAATGCGACCGTAACCGTATTTTTACACAGCTATCATCCCATAATAACTGGTACATTAATCGATTTACGCTATTAATATAAGAGATTACCTACTCATGTCGTTTTGGTGCACAATGTAACATCAACGTTTCACGTGTATCAACGAATAAATAGCACAATGTCTGTTCGTGGACGTTACACTAAAAATAGAATCTAAAACTATACAAGATAAATAATGATTACTAGAAATACAGAAGAGAAGAAAAAAGAAAAAATATTTCTTCTTTTTTTTAATAGTATGAGAGGACAAACGAGCATTCGGACCTATTTTCATGATTACTAACGCCCATAGACATCCGCATAGAAGCTGTACAGATGCGTTGCCCTCCTCCCTCCTCCATCTGCTGATGGACCGCCATCAGCAGTTAGTTAGGCTATTACAGTAACCTTAGTAAATTAAAAAATATATTTTTATCTTAATGTAATTGAGGGATTCTTCAAAAATAATCGTATTTTGTTGTTACAATCAATATGTAAAATAGAAAGAAACATCTAACGCGTAGTAAATTAATAAAATATTTCATAACACTTCTAGAAGGTACCACAACCTTAATATAATAAAGACTCGCGCCCACGCCTTCATTCTCAATTCGTCATTGAGACATCCTGAATGGAAAAGGCGCGAGGGAAGGAAAAAACGAACCGTAATTTTTATAACAGTTAATGTTAAATTTAATTTAGACGACAATAAAATCGATACCGTAAAGGGTAACATTACATAAAGCTGTCACGAACAAACCTTTGTTTATAACAAATATCATTTATATTTATAATTCATAAAAAGAGAGATGGCGATATTAAAAACTTATTGCTCTTTCATATGCCTACCTTGTTTAATGTTTTGTCACAATACAGACAGATATACTTAAAAATTGCTACGGTGCTACGCCGGCGTAGCAGTCAGCCGCGGTTCGTAGCTTCAAAACGACTGAAACGTTCGTAGCACAGGGTTGCCAAATTGTAGAATTGTATTCGTACAAAGCCTGTAATATACTAGAGATTCGCCCCGGCGTCGCTTTAACAGATTGTATTGTATTACTGATAAATTAAAGTAGTTCTTTACCTATACGGAGCGTAACTTTTAAACCTAGGGTTCGTCGCATATTAATAATAAATAGCCAAAATGTATCTAACAATTAATGTACATAGTGGCACAACCTTAACATGCTACATATGCATTGAGTAAAATTCGACGAAATTAATATTGTGTGTGTGTTTAGAAAAGAAGTTAGAAGTTTAAGTGGTTCGAGGCGCAAGATGCGATGCGAAAGAAATGAAAACACGAAACTATCTTAATATGCTATACAAGTGGCTGCCACAAGATATCATAGCTGCACTCCTATGCCACGTATAGTATGTTAAGGAAATATGTCATATTTTTCTGACGCTGAAGCCTGTAGCCAGCCAAACGCTGTGGGAACGCATTGGGCAGCGCATACTCTACGTGCTAGGCTAGCTAAAAATATTGTAAAGCTTGTGTACTATGTACATACTAGCTATGCCCCGCGATTTTACCCGCGTAAATTTCAATCCCGTGGAAAATCATCCCATAGCATCCCATAGGAACCTTTTTTCGGGATAAAAATTCTATCTTATGTGTTAATCCAAGTTACCCTCTACTTGTATGCCAAATTTAATGAAAATCAGTTCAGCAGTTTTTGCGTGAAGAGAACAAACTTTCGCATTTATAATATTAGTAGGATTTGTTAATTTTCGTGTTATCTTGCATTACAATTTTATAATTTTATTTCGTACTTTCCCGCTACATGTAAAATAAAATTTTCCCCTCTACGTAGCAGTTTCCCCAGCCCTGGCAACCCCGGCATGCAAGTGCGCGCGCACCCTCGCCCCCTCACTACGGACCCAATATCAATCCGCAATTTTATTCCCAAATAATTCACCATCTCCACTTAAAACTGTGTCAAGTGCTGCATATGAATTACACCTTGCTTCACTCATGATGACATACACGAGTCGCGTCTACTCGTATTATATATTAGTTTTATATTGTTTTCATATATTTGCGCGACTATTTCTCATCATTATATAACGACTTGAATTATTATAATGAGTCTGTCTGTCTGTCTGTGACCATGGCCAAAGGTATCCGAAACGTCGGCGATTTTTGAGTTTTTAATGGATAACTATGTTTCTTCTAATTGGTTTTAATCTTTTTTGCGTTAAAGGATAATATTCAGTCTTGACATATTGGACATAAATCTATACTTATAAAAATGTACTAATCCAAAAGGGTCAGATATAAGTGTTACGGAAGACAAAATGACGATTTTAAAAATGTTTGCACTTTCGAGCATCAAAACTACCGTTCCAATTTCATAGCGATAAAAATCGTATAAAATACATTTCTCGTCATGTCATGTAAATTAATAACTCGCATGCTTGATATGCAGCATAGGAACTTAGATCATTAACATACCACGAATAAAAACCAATGAAATGGTACGTTATATATGTCACCGTAAGATTGTAAAAACCGTAAGATTACAAAATAACTCGGAAAATTGTAAACTGTAAATTTTACAGTTTGCTCCGGGAAGATTATAAACTAATGAAAAATAATGTGTTAAATTGTAAATGATTTGTACAGTTCACAATTTTCCGATAGTTTACAATCTTCCGAGTTATTTTGTAATCTTACGGTTTTTACAATCTTACGGTGACATATATATTACGGACCTACCTACTGCGTTATGAAAGAGCTTACAATAGCCCCCTTATTAATAAACATAGAATAACTCTATCCAAGTAATAACCTAGCAATAAACTGACATCTGTCAAATTTCATATTAAAAAAGACATAAAGAGTATGGAAGTTGACCGATGTCAGTTTATTACTAGATTATTACTTGGATAAAGTTATTCTACGTTTATTAATAAGGGGGTAGATGACGAAATATTTGTCTAGAACACACGGTATCTGTTTATAATGTAAAACTAAACATATATTAATAACTTCAATCTTGGTACACAAACCTCGATCACCAGACGTCTTTTTTTTTTTTATTGGATTCGGAGGCAAACGAGCAGTCGGAGCCATTTTCATCACTACCGAAGCCCATAGACATCCTCACGGAGGCTATACAGATGCGCTGGCCTCATAGGCTACCAGCTATTTACACACCGCACGAAACGCGACAGCACACTGTCACTTTACGCCGGTCTCGTGTAAGCCAGAGGTGCCTCCCCGGTCGTGCCGGCCCCATACTTCTGCATGCAAGCAAGCAGTGTGGCACTGCTATCGTACTATTACTTATTGCACACAAAATTTTAAGCTGTCCACAAAGTGCTCTTACTACGACATAGTTGCAAACTTAATTTATTAGCGAGATATTGCAATACATTCGCAACTCGCTGCACCCCCGATGTGGTATTCTAATTTAATTTCACTCAACTGCTAAAGTTTTTGGCGGCCATCTGGCGCGAGGCGCTGGTCTTGTGTTACTATGATAACTATGTTGACGTTGTATAACTGTGTAGTGTAAAAATTGTGTGGCCATCACTGTAACTTTTGTAGTACATGTGTGTCTCTATTATAACAATTGAGTATCTGTCATTATAATAACTGTGTGGCTGTTACGGTAATATAATATTCGTGTCGCCACTGTAACAACTGTGCTGCTATTACAGTAACATGTGTTTCGGGTAAAAAATTCATTAAATCAAAAAATCATTACACGCACTACCATGCATTTGACACAGTGACACAATTGGCACACATAATTATTGATGCCATTTTTTGTGTTCTTTGCAAGTGTGTTGAAAATCTATATATATAAATCTCAAACGTGACATAGCCATCTATCAACGCACAGCCCAAACCACTGGACGGATCAAGCTGAAATTTGGCATCCAGGTAGATGTTACGACGTAGGTATCCGCTAAAAAAAGATTTTTAGAAATTCAACCCCTGAGGGGGTGAAATGGGGTGTTGAAGTTTATATGGATTTCTTTGAAAATGAACGCGAGTGAAACCGCGGGGCATAGCTAGTAATAAATATATTTCGCGTCCTCGATGCGATGAAAACGATAACCATAATTCATAAAGTATTTGGACGAAAATCTATTCTTCTGTGCGGTGATGTGTGCTATATGTGCTGTGCTATAAATACTTATATAACGTTTTGTTTAATTTTTTTTTAATAGGTCATCTTTATCTTATTCCTTTTTGAATTTCATGTAATTTATTTAAAAAAAAAGGAAAATAGCAGCCTTGGTGAAATGTGGTTATAGTAGTATATAGTCTTTGACAATAGAATCTTAATAATGTTTTCAATAATTTATATTAAATCTAATATATAAAATTCTCGTGTCACAGTTTTCGTTGCCATACTCCTCCGGAACGGCTTGACCGATTCTCATGAAATTTTGTGAGCATATTGAGTAGGTCTGAGAATCGGCCAACATCTATTTTTCATCCCGATATTCCCACGGGATCGAAAGCTACGCGGGTGAAGCCGCGGGGCGCAGCTAGTAACTTATAATTTAAAATTATGGTCGATTTTCGACCGCTTTGCCACCACTAGTAGATATACATTAAACAATAAGAACGTACAGCGGGTAGATAAGATTAGGGACCTTGGAATCATTCAGGATTCAAAGTTCTGTGACAAGGCGAAGCATATTACGGGCTTCGTATTGCGATCAAACTCTCAATTTAATAGTGTATCCTATTAATATTATAAATGCGAAAGTTTGTACGGATGTTTGTTACTCTTTCACACAAAAACTACTGAACGGATTTTCATGAAACTTTACAGTAATATAGCTTTCATATCAGAATAATCAATATCAGAATAATAAGTTAAAATTTTGAATCATTTTTGAAGTCCGAAATCCACGCGGGCGAAGCCGCGGGCGGAAGCTGGTAGGTTATAAAAGTGCTCGATTGTTCTCTGGTGCGTAGTGTTCTCGAATATTGCTCTAATGTATGGAATCCACGTTGTAATATTCATATCTGAAGAAGTCCATACAGCGCAGATTCATTAAATTTCTGCAGTACAAACTAAGAAATTACTCTCCAATTATGTGTCGACGTGCCGTAGACACCATTTTGTCACCTCTACAGAAATGAAATTGCCGATATTATTTTCTAGTTAAAATATTCCAATATCTTGTTGACTGTTCACATTCAATCTCGAAAATTAATTTGAATGTACTTTTTTAACATTTAGATATTATGTTCCTCATGACTCCTTCCTCTACAGAACTCACGTAACTAGAGACAAAATTATTTCCTTACTAGCTGCGCCCCGCGGTTTCAGCTGTGTAGATTCTGATCCCGTGAAAAATATAAAATCACCCCATGGCATCCCATAGGACATTTTTTTCGCTATAAAAACTATCCGATGTGTTTATTCCAGTTACCTTCTATGTGTGTGACAAATTTCATGAAAATTGGTTCAGCAGTTTTTGCGTGAAGGAGTAACAAACAAACAAACATACAAACTTTGGCATATATAATATTAGTAGGATTCATGCTGCAAAAAGCTTAAATTGTTTAGTTGTTGCTCCACAGCTTCATTTGTTTACCTCTTTAACACAAGATTTCAGAAATATTGTATTTTTAAGGTTCCGTATCTCAAAGAGAAAAAACGGAACCCTTATAGGATCGCTTTGTTGTCCGTCTGTCTGTACGTCTGTCAAGACCTTTTTCTCTAAAATGCGTAAAGGGACTTCTAAGTTAACGCAATAAAAAGTTATAGCCAATTATGCACAAATTTTGTATGAAAACGTACTTTGTCGAAAACCAAAAAATTATCGGGTTCTTCCCGTTGACCTGGAGTTGTGAAATTTAGCAAGAAGTAAGAACTTATAGCACATATATAGGAATAAATCTGAAAACTAGTAATTATATGTAGATCATAGGAAAAATCGTTATCAACTTATAACTGTAATTCGTTGCCTACTAAATGTGTTTGAACAACCGCTTATATACGTTTGTCAACTTAAACGGCAGGCGTAAAGTCACAATAATTGAAAACCATGCATTAGGTTTGGATTACGGAACCTTCGGTGTGCGAGTCGTACTCGCATATGGCCGGTTTTTTTTTAGATAAAGAAAACTAATTAAGACAAATAACTTAATAAATAGCACCCTATATTATGTGAAAACGTTTGATTGGTGCATAGTTTCATGTTTTCTAGTAAAAGGTAGTGTCACGCTGTATACATGCAGTTGAATTGGGCCGGCACGACCGGGGAGGCACCTCAGGCTTACACGAGACCGGTGTAAAGTGACAGCTATGCTGTCGCGTTTCGTGGCGGTGTTTAAGTAGCCGGTGGTCCAAGGATGGCAACACATATGTATAAACTCTATGCGGATGTCTATGGGTGTAGGTAGTTATAAAAATGGCTACGATTTCTCGTTTACTCCCTTATACTGTTAAAATCAAAATAGAAGTAGTATATATTTAAATAGTCCCAGCAAATGCCGAGTTTGAGTCCGATTTGCTATAGAAAATATCAGCGCGGTATATGTTTGTCGTTAACATAAACAAAGGGTAACAGGGATATTTTTAGAAGTGGAATGAATAAAGCTGTTGATGGGACTGATGCTATTTTCGTATATTTATTTTTTGTAACCCTCCGTCATCGTGTATTTTTTTGAATTTTTTTTCATGACGTAAGTGAACACTGAGGAAGATTTTTTTCGAAATTCAACCCAAAGAATGTGAAACAGATTAGTGAAGTTCATATGGTATATCAGTGATTTCTTTCCAATTAAAGGCGGGTGAAACCGGGGCAAACCTGGTCTATCCTATTAATATTATAAAGGTGAAAGTTTGTATGTTTGTTTGTTACTTCTTCACGCAAAAACTAATGAACCGATTTTCATGAAATTTGTCACAGACATACAGGGTAACTTGGATTAACACATGGGATAGTTTTTATCCCGTATAAATGTTGCCATGCCATGGGATGATTTTCTATTTTCCACGGGATCGAAATTTACGCGGGTGAAACAGCGGGGCGCAGCTAGTACTAATATATAAAGAGAATGATTGTTTGTTTGTTTATATCGAATAGACTCCAAAACTACAGGACCGATTTTGACTATTTTCACTAATGAAAGCTACGTGAAATAACAAAAGCTGCGTAATCAGGAAATAATGTAGGCTATATTTTATAAACAATTGTACAATTTTTATTTTTGACCCTTGACAAAGGCGGAACTGGTCGCCTAGTCTAGTCTATACTCTATACATATAATAACAGTAAAATCCGGGTGACTGTACATTGAAGATATTTACGAAAAACGAATTACGGGCGATATTAAAATAGTATCAGAGCACTTCATTTTTTTTCTGTCTGTCCAGGCTAATCTCCAAAACTACTGGACGGATTCGAATAAAACTTTTTGTGATGTAGGTATAAATACTAAGCCTACTCAATATCTACAATACTTTTTACTGCGAGAAAATCGCTCATTCCTACGGGAAATTCAATAATACCTTACCCGACGGATTTGAAAATATGAAAGAAACTTTCTGTGGTCTTATGAGCCTATGAATGTGGCGCCAGTGAATCTGCTTTTCCTGTTCATATTGACCTCAAAAGGAAAATCACTTTGATTATTTTTTTAATAATTAACGAACTACGCTACGCGAACGAAGTCGCGGGCACCAGCTAGTAATAAATAAAAATGTAAATTTTAATCAGTGTCTAATCCTACTAATATTATAAATGCGAAAGTTTGTAAGGATGTTTGTTACTCTTTCACACAAAAATTACTGAACAGATTTTCATAAAACTTTAGAGTAATATAGCTTTCATATCAGAATAACATAATAAGTTAAAATTTTGAATCATTGAAGTTCGAAATTCACGCAGGCGAAGCCGCGGGCGGGAGCTAGTATAAACTATAAATAAGATCTACAAATTACATTAAACTGTACCGCGCCTCCATTGTTATATCATTAGTGAAACTTCACCATGTTTAAGGTTCCACCTGTGTCGAGAAACTTGTTGCTAGGTCATTTTAATTAGACAAAGTTCACAATGCCACACGGTATGAAGACGGCTCTTGTAGCATGTACAGTCACGAGCAATAATATGTATACACTTTAGAACCCTGTCACATTAACTTTCTTTGACAAGTCAAAGCAATAATATGGAATTTCAAAAATATAAATTATGACAAGGTACTAAAGTGTATACATATTATTGCTCGTGACTGTACATTGTACAGTGTAAGTGTCACTAGCTGCGTTCCGCGGATTCACTCGTGTACATTTCAAAATATCGGTAGGAAGTTGAAATGTATGAAAACTGACCGGCTTATATAGCAACGCACAGGCAAAACTAGTGTACCTAGGAAACTTCAAATGTAGTACAGGGGTTCCTTTGATGATATAAGTGTGCACTGAAGGATTTTTTAGAAATTCAACCCTTAGGAGGGTGAAATAGGAGAGGAAGTTTACTAAACACATGAAACCGCGAAGCAGCTGCTACACAGCTACTATCAATATGTAAGTATTCTCACACATACAGGATACACACAGACAATTTCACGACAGTTATGTCGTTTTGGAATGTGACTACAAACGCCGCACCGACATATAATCAGCTTTTTGTCTCTACGACGCAGACTCTCCACGAGTTGGACCTAATTAAATCGAAACAAAATGCTACATCATGAAATGTACCGTATGTCAACTCTATTCATTAACCCCCTTATTACTAAACATAGAATAACTCTATCCAAGGAATAACCTAGTAATAAACTGACATCTGTCAAATTCCATAATAAAAACACAAAAAGTATGAAATTTGACAGATGTCAGTTTAATAGTAGGTTATTCCTTGGATATAGTTATTCCATGTTTATTAATAAGGGGAAAGGAAAATTGTGAAAGTTTCTTCAGAAGAATCCGACCACTCCAGGGGTATATGTTTTATGGGAAGAATAATGTGCGTAATTAAAGCAGGGGAACACATAACGCGGTTAAGCGAATGTTTATGAGTATTGCTACTCTCGCCATTGTCATGACTACCGACGTTCATAGACATCCGCATAGAGGCTATACAGATACGTTCATTCAATCTAGACACTCATTTTTTCGCACTAAACACAATTGCATATCTTTGAGGCACAAGTCGCTCCAGGAAAAGAACCTAAAAAGATTTTTAATCTAACAATGACTTTATTACCCAATAAAACTTGACCACCTTGTGCCGCAATATCGAAGTTTGTTTTCAGTTATAAAGCAACGTTCGGCCATAGATATTAAAGACTAAGTATACACTTGCAATTTTTTTTTTTATAGCATAGGAGGCAAACGAGCAGTTAGGTCACCTGATGTAAAGTGAACACCAACGCCCACAGACATCCGTAACACCAGAGGTCTAACAGATGCGTTGCCGACCTTTGAGGAAAGAATAAGCTCTTTTCCTTGTCGACAAACCAGTAATAAGGTAAGATTACGTTCCGCCTATTCTGCAGTAGCCTTTGGAGGTAAAAAATATCTTCTCTCATGAGACATCTCTTAGTAAGAGGTAGTGCCACGCTGCATGTACGCATGCCGAATAGCCCAATTGGGCGAGCACCGGAGGTACCTCTCGCTTACACGATGCCCGCGTATAGTGACAGTTTCTGATGTATGCATTCGTTATAGGTTATTTTTTACCATTTGGGTACGGAACACTAAAAATCACTTCTTTCGTTAATCTATACTAATTATATAAAGCTGAAGAGTTTGTTTGTTTCAACACGCTAATCTCTGGAACTACTGGTCCGATTTGAAATATTCTTTCAGTATTAGTTAGTCCATTTGGCGATGAAGGCTATAGATTACTTTTACCCGACTGCGGTATAAATACGAATTCACATAAACGAAGTTGCGGGCTTCCGCTAGTTTAGTTATATAATCATTTCATTGTATAATGCGCGCTAAATTTATTAATTTTACGCGTCGCCTTGTTTTGTACTCAGTTGATTTAACAGCTTAGGAGCTAATTCCTTGTCATGGCAACATAATGTATTCACTTTGTAGGTATTTTTAGACATTAAAATAACCTTTAAACTCCAAATTCAACAAACCTCTAAAAGTTATTTGCATAATCTTATATATAAATAGCGTAAGCCAAATTTATATCGGACGATATCTACTCTAAAAATAATTGTAATGATTTCATTTTGAAAAACTCCTGCAGTAGATATGTAGATAGGTAAAAGAAAACATTAATAAAATATTAATTATGAAATAAAGCTAATTGTTTGTAATATTGGAAAACAACCGTTCACTGAACTAATAATACAGAAAAAACTTTACTATTTTTTTTAGGTTTCGAAATGATTGAATGAAGGCGAAAGCTTAGCTGGCGGCATAGTGTGTCGTTACAAGAATGACGAACAGGGGTGCGAAGGCGCTACATACGCCTCCAGTACCGCCTCTATGCTCGTGTCCATCCGGGACGGGAACCCGGACCCTTAACAAACACACGTCGTCGTAGGGACTGTTCAAAGGTATAATAGTACCATAGAAATAAGTTACACCGATGTACCTGTGCAGAACACATATTTTTGAAAGGCGCGAAAATATTTCACCCAATCACCAGGCAATATTTTTGCACGGGAAATTCTTCATTCGCCATTGGTCAAACGAGAGCGGGCTGTATTGGCATTCGTCTGTTGCTTAGCCGAACGTCAGCTCTCATAGGCTGTCATTCATACACACGTCAAAAGTCATGCAGCACAGATATCGCGAGCGAGATAGCATAAGCTCACGTCTTGTTATATTTTAAGCCCTATGAGTTGAAGAATAAAGTTTTTATTGAATGGGTGTTATAAATCGGATTAGATCGGCCTATGTTGCGCTCTTCTGCGCCAACGACGAAAGCCGACGTAACTTATTTTCGTGGTCGAATTATACAGTAGTAGACGTTTTCTATCGTATCGGCAAATTCGGCTTTGCACTACCCTCACTGCAAAATAATATCCAGATAAATGGAAAACGTCAATAGGCCGTCAAATTTCATCGCATACCGCTGCATGCTGATAATAATCATTAACCGTTATAGCATATAATTTCGCTACGGGCCAGCTCTTAACAACCGAGCCAGGTATTAACTCTGGCTGTTCCAGACGTCATCACATTATAAATAGCACATTTCATACAGTACTCGTGTTTTATTGCGTAGGAGGCAAACGAAAAGTTTGATTATAATTAACAGATTGTTTGTTAAAGTGGCAGCTGTGCTGTCGTGTTTCGCGCGGTGTGCAAGTAGCCAGTGGCCCATGGAGCGTAGACGGGGAAGAAGAGCAATGCACGAGTATAAAACCTCCATGTGGATGTCTATGGGTGTCGGTAGTCATGAAAGAGCTCTGACTGTTTGTTTGCCCCTTAAACTATAATAAAAACCAGCCAAGTGCGAGTCGGACTCGCGCACGAAGGGTTCCGTACCATTATCTACGAAAACGGGAACTTATCTTTTGTATGGGAGCAAAAAAATCACGTTTATTGTATGGGGGCACCCTTAAATACCTATTCATTTTATTTAATTTTTTAGTATTTGTTGTTATGGCGGCAACAGAAATACACCATCTGTGAAAATTTCAACTGTCTAACTATCATAGTTCATGAGATACAGCCTGGTGACAGACGGACGGACGGACGGACGGACAT
>LUGF01042682.1:387701-402785 GCA_001625245.1 Calycopis cecrops
CAGTAGTAGAGGTTTTCTATCGTATCGGCAAATTCGGCTTTGCACTACCCTCACTGCAAAATAATATCCAGATAAATGGAAAACGTCAATAGGCCGTCAAATTTCATCGCATACCGCCGCGTGTTGATAATAATCATTAACCGTTATAGCATATAATTTCGCTACGGGCCAGCTCTTAACAACCGAGCCAGGTATTAACTCTGGCCGTTCCAGACGTCATCACATTATAAATAGCACATTTCATACAGTACTCGTGTTTTATTGCGTAGGAGGCAAACGAACAGTTTGATTATAATTAACTGATTGTTTGTTAAAGTGGCAGCTGTGCTGTCGTGTTTCGCGCGGTGTGTAAGTAGCCAGTGGCCCATGGAGCGTGGACGGGGAAGAAGAGCAATGCACGAGTATAAAACCTCCATGTGGATGTCTATGGACGTCGGTAGTCATGAAAATGACTCTGACTGTTCGTTTGCCCCTTAGACTATGAAAAGGGGCGAACGAGTAGTGTAGTAGCCATTTGGGATCTGCTGAAGCACATTAACATTCACACAAATTTAGCGACAATTTAACAACCTCGCACACAAACAAACATTCGATTCGATTAAGAATTTCGTTCGGCGTGAAATCGACTGACCATTTATGACCTGGCGATTAGCATTTGAAGTGACGACCCATTACGTCTAAACGGCTGGAAAGTTGTAGTTAGTTAAGTACAATAATACCCCAAAGTTCCCCCCAGTCATGATAGCTCATAGAGCTCCTCTAGCTCGAGACCCGTGTCGGCCACTTTTTAGCTGCCGCGCGTGAGCTGCTCCCCTCCGTCAGAGGGGGGGAAAGGAGGACACCCGCTGTCCTCCTGGCCAAGATAATAATAGTATAACCTATTAATCACAATATTCCGGTTTGCCTCCTACCAGATTAGCTGGGAAAGAAGGGGGGGTCTGCACCCCCATCGACCACAAATTACAGAGGTTCGAGCTACCTTAGGGCACTCGCCTCTCATACAGACGAAGCTGCACTGGGCTTTCAGTTCTGCTAGCGTAGATTCTATCTAAAAAAAAAAAAACCTCAAAGTTACGCGGTAGGTGGGATCGAGCCCTAACCGTGTAAGTTGAATTCGCGTAAGTTGTAGTACTGTATTTTTATAATATGTATGTATAATATGCTTAGATCATTTAGTAAATGATCTAAGATAATATGTATGTATGTATACCTATAATATTACCTTTTTAATTGGAATCCAATTCCATTATAGAAGACATTGAAGCTATTGAGACGAAATAAGCTAAAGAATATTTAACAAATATGTAGTTTTAAAGAAAAACCGGCCACGAGCGAGTCGGACTCGCACACGAAGGGTTCCGTACCATTATCTACGAAAACGGGAGCTTATCTTTTGTATGGGAGCAAAAAAATCACGTTTATTGTATGGTTTTTAGTATTTGTTGTTATAGCGGCAACAGAAATACACCATCTGTGAAATTTCAACTGTCTAACCATCATAGTTCATGAGATACAGCCTGGTGGCAGACGGACGGACGGACGGACATCGGAGCCTTAGTAATAGGGTCCCGTTTTTACCCTTTGGGTACGGAACCCTAAAAACCGCTTAACTCCAGGTTCGAGTAAGTAGGGGTAATTCGAGATATTACTGTTACACTGTTACGGACTGTCGACTCTAAAGCGATTCGATAAAGTTAATCCCCGCCCAAGACTAGTATTAAAAGTTTTATTAGAATTTCATTCATCTTTCTATTTTCATACTATTCATAAGTTGATTTAAAATAAAGGGATGTTTTTTCACTACGTTTTCTTTCAGATTGCCTACATTTCAACCTAGAAAGGAATTTAATGATAAGGCTATAAATTAGCTTTAACAAATGTATACTTTGTCTCAAAATTAATATTTTTTTTGTATTCGTATAGTCTATGTGTGCGCACGTATTGTCAAATGTTAAAAAAAATACATTTGACTACACTTGCGCACACATTTTTTTTATCATTCATTCGCAAATAAATTTTCTTTCCGAATTTGAGATTATAAATAACACGGCCTGTGAGGAAAATTTATTGGAATTCCGAATTTCGCGTCAATTAAATCTGAAAATGTTGGCTTTGGCTTCGCCAATTAGTCAGATAAAGATCCTTTATCACTCTGCTAAAAGTACATTTGAATCTAAACGAAGCGAAATCGTATCTCATGTTAGTGATATTTGAAGAGTATCTGTTTCGCCCTGTGGGATTCGGATATGAGTACATACATGTATGTACGATACACGTACGTTATAATACTTTCAGGTACACATAAATAGGCGGGGATAACGAGCAGTTGTCAAATAAAAGTGAACGACCGAATGGTTATAATAAAGGTCGGTACAAGGATGCTTCGCTGTGATCCATGACCGAGTGAGTTCATTCAAACGCCTTGAACAGATCGAAGCGGTCTGCGCGCGCAGAATCCCCCCTTCCCCAACCTACCCCTCCACACACACTATGTCAGCAGTGGAACATACAATTTCTTGGATTATCACAAAATCTGACACTTCCATTAATACCCTATACGGCTTTACAGTAAAACTTTATTAATGGATCCTTAATATATTGAATAAATATGTCCAACTGCGAGCTTCTCTCGCAGTCCTTCCACAATTTTCGTCTTCGATCTCTCCGTAAATGGGTCAAGGCCGTTTCCCTCCCGATACGGCATAACTGAGGTTTATGATCGAGATAATCGCGAAAATCCAAGCCCCAAGTCAACGTAATAAAAACACATGGCCATTCGTCACACATTTTAATACTTTCGTGCTCGCTCATCAAAGCTACACGCGTGGTGACCTAGAAACGTGAAATTCGAAGCTAAACCGTGAAACCACAAATGTTTGCAATCGACGAAATGAAATGATATTCTATCACATGGTGTTATTGCAAATTTTCAAAGAGAGCAGTGGCTATTAGATTTTCTCAATAGGCATTTGATGAATAAATTTAGGAGCCTCAGAATATGAAACATAGTAAGATAACTTAGTGGTCTGAAATTTAAAACAAGAACTGCAACTTTACAAGAATTAAAGAACTTAAAGATTAAATTGGATATAATTAGCAGCCAGATACTCAGAGTTAGTAGTGCGAGATAGATGATTTCTTTTTACATGATTGAGGTGTTTGCGAAATCTATTCCCTGTAAGTAAACCTTGGTGTTTTGATGCGCGATTTTGCCTTAACTACCCAGTACTCGTCGTTATTTGTACACAAAGAAAAAAAAGTAATCACCACTTTCTAGTGTCGTTAAAGTTATGAAACTTTTCATACTCTAGTAAAACAAAAACATTTTAATGTAGCTAAATGCATAACGCACTTCTTTCATACTACGTAGGGTACTTACGTAAATGTACGTAGGTACCCTATGAACGAAGCGCATTATATATTTTAAAATATATTGCACAACCCAGCGACAGCGCATCACAAAGATGTGCCAAAACCTTTTACGTAATAGCATGCGGGAACAATGCTAGGGTAAAACATTTACAGATAAAAGTTTTACTGCAAACAGTTATAATAAAAGAATATATCGTCCATTCATACACATCCACTGCAGAATATCTTTGAAATTATGCGGGGCAGGCCTTGGAGTTCATCAAAAGTTCGTTTAGCAGTGGATAGTCTGATGAGGTTGATGTCTATTTTTTCGCCATCTATTCAAATGCAATTAGGGGAGTAGTAGCCTTTCATCTCAGGGTCGATCTCAAGTACGCTTCGTAAATTGGCGAGAAACTCCGTGGGTTCTTGGACCAATGGAGTTTTTCGCTAAATCATCTAACGAGGTTCACCATACAGTAGTTAATTTTTTTAAGGTTTTTACAGACCTGGACACCTGGACAACACAGATATGGACGAATTGAAAAAATTCACAGGTCCATAAAAATGCGGAAACTTAGTTAGTCTGCATGGCCACTCAAGTTTCTTAGTCGTGTTTAATTTTCGTTGCACAAGAAAAGTAAAATGGGTAATACGTACATTCAGACCACTGCAATATAAACTTTTTTGCACTGTTGGCCAGTTCAGATAAGGCCGTCTTAAATTAAAAATCGACTAGAAAAAAAAGCTTATATTTGTGAGACAATTGAAAACATAATTAAATAAAAAAGCGACAAAAGCAGCCCTGTCCCAAGAAATAAAAAGAAAATAGTGCGCAATATACGAAGCAGTAGTGTCTTATAAAAAGGTGAGCCACAGTATAAGAAAGTACTTTTGTCCAGACACTGATTTTAGTAGCCACTGTTACCACAGCATAAAAAACGGGTCTTTGTTCATTAGTACGTGATAGGTATTTTTATTAGCACTTTCGGATGTGCTTATTATACCATTTGTTTCGCCTCAATTACTTGTTCGTTCAAAAAACGACAAAATACTTTAATTTCAGCGAAAATCACAACACTTGTCGCGTAATAGATTTGTATCAAAAATATTTCGCGCACGCAACGCCCAAAGAATTTAGGTCATGTTTTGAAAGCTATACAATCCCTAATTCATTGTGTATTACTTGTTCCTCCAAAGTTCTTAATTCAATTGCTTAATATTACGAAAGCGTCCACAGAAGCTTATGTATTATGTATATCTAGTTTAGCCATAAGTTTTGGTACAAAGAAAAAAAAAAATTTTTAAATTACAAATAACATTTATTACTTTTACAGTGTGTTAATTTAATACACAAATATAAAGCAATTAAAAATATAAAAAGCTTATTCGAGGTGGTCGCCATTGGCTAAAATAGTGCAGCCAATGGAGACCACTTCGAGCTGCTAGTTAATTATGCCGTCAAGCCGTGCAGGCCATATCAGGGAATCATACACTCATATATCTACAGACATACTAGGCTCGAAAAATACCTTAATTACCGAAGAACCCGCCGAGCTCGGTAATGGCGAAGGGAAAAAAGTTTTCATCTAGAGAGCGATTTTGTTTGCGGCTACCAGGCGACCAGAACTTACTTAATGGTTAGTTTTTACACTATTAATGTAATGGCGGCCGTCTATAAGGCCGAGTTCACCAGCTATCTTTCACGCTCGTTAACCTATCGTGTGTGCCACATTTTCGCGCGCGACCCTACCTTTTAGAGCTTCCTATTTGCTTCCGTTATCCAGGAAAAGCTTTAACCTAATTCCATCTTACGTGAAAGCCTCTCACCTGTAGCGCATTAAATGTTTAATATGCTGCTGAATTATTACTCTAACACATATATTTTTATGGCACCGCATCCAAATATCAATAGAGTACCTATATGGCTGGGTATTTCTCTCTGTTTGGGACCTAGTTATACACAAACCAAGAACCAAACATCTCTATATTAATCACATTTTTGTGGTAATCGAAACAAATAAATAATTTTTATTCTTCGGGTATATCTAATAACTTATGACAACAAAACATCTATCGTCTCAGTCCAGCCGTGATCATGGTTGCTGTAAAGCTTCTGAAACGTCGGGATGGCCTTTTTTTATTTATTAATTAGTTAAAAACAAAAATACAATCATTCATTTTGCTTTATTTATTTATGCGCGCTGTGATATCTTCCTCCATTCCACAGAAGACAAAGTCTTCGTCAATCCGACGAATTGTCGGGGCGAGTAATCGCAGTCCGTAATAGGTCCTTTCGAAAAAAAAAAGAATTCCTCCATTCCACCATGTTTAGATATGGCGCTAGCTTTTCAAGAAAAATACTCGATACCTAAAAGTTTCGATACTTTCACTAATACGATACATTTTATCGATAACTTATGAGTACAGTATCGACACTATTCTACACCGTGTACGTATTCTCCCAGCACAAACTTCACAAGTCCCATAAACAATACATGTAAGATAGACAACAAAGTTTTTATTTCCTCCGACGCTGTTGTAAAGTAATATTGGTTCCAACTTTATTCATATTAATGTATGAACACGGTATGGATATTGCGTATATTTTTAGACGTATTATCTATTTACTACCTTTACAACAAACTGAGCAAACAGCTCCAGAGACACGAAACATGGCTCTAGGTCATAGGTTCCCAAACTTTTTCGTCTAACGCCCACTTTGGAAAATCAGTTACTTCGTATCGCCCCCTTATTAGTTATTACACCTTGATATTCAAAGACAATTATGTCGTTTCTGGCCCCTTACCGCCCCCCTCTGAGCATCTAGTGCCCACAAGGGGGCGTTATCGCCCACTTTGGGAAAGACTGCTCTAGGTAATGGATCTAATCGTGTTATTCAATTACAATCTCGATTAGCTAATAATTATTGTAAGGATATTTTGTAAGCGTGGCGTTTATACACTTTTTTTCTTTTTTCGTTTCGTTTTTGGTAACGCATGCTACCCAGGAGCCCGGGTGGCTCTACCGGTTACAGTGCCGGGCTCGCAAACAGGGATGCACTACCGACTAAACCCCTGCCTTACCTTACCTACCTTAGAAATAGAATTAGCTTATTTCTCAAAAATAGGATAAAAATCACTTTTTTGACGTCAGCATACTACTACCGTTTCGGAAAAAATAATAATAATGGCGTTCTGGAGAAAAGCCACGGCGAGAGAAAGATTTTTCCGCCGCTTTTATTGGAGAGTCCCGGATCCGCAAGCAACAGGATCCCAGCAGCGATAGGCTGCTTTTGAACAGTCCCTCTACGAAGTGGAACCGTGCAATGGGGTCGAGGTTCCCATCCTGACCCCAGTACTCCAAATCAATGATAATCAATGACTCATCGTTTTTGTTGCAATTTACAATCGGCTAGCACAGTGGCAGCATTGTCCAGGAAGTGGAGCGTGTTGGGTCAGAGTTCGCGGGTTCGACCCGCCCTGTTAATATCCATTACCTGTATGTTTATCTATGTATCTATCTTAATATATATAAATCTCGTGTCACAATGTTTGTCCTCAATGGACTCCTAAACCACTTAACCGATTATAATAAAATTCGCACATCATGTGCAGTTCGATCCAACTTGAGAGATAGGATATTTTTCATCCCGATATTCCCATGGGATCGAAAGTTACGCGGGTGAAACCGCGGGACGCAGCTAGTTTAATATATGTTTTTATGTAAAACAAATCTTAAACATATAAAATTTCATAAATTTATAAAAAAAAATTGATATATATCCATTGGTATATATCCGCACGGGGTTAGGCTAACATAGTGTGTAATGTTTACAGATATTATTGTCGACCACAAATACAGAGGTTCGAGCTACCTTAGGGCACTCGCCTCTCATACAGATGAAACTGCACTGGGCTGAAGCCTGTTAGCGTAGAGTCTATCTAAAAAAAAAAAGAAAAAAAAAAAGATATTATTATTGGATATGAGGGTAGGCCCCTAAGCCACTTCGGCAATCACTGTAATAAGATTCCAACACCGCTAACTTCCCGATTTCGAACAATTAATAGAAATTGAAAAATAAATACAAAATATAGGTCCGACCCGGGGCTCTAATGCGGGAGCTCTAGCCTCACAGCCTGTCACGCTTATCACTAGACAGCCTGGCCATCCCTGTAGGAGCGCCAAGAGTCTGCAGACATTTCTGTCGCTCGATAGTTTCGTCGAGTTGAACTGCCCCACCTACCGAGCACATGCAACGGTTGGCTATTAAAAACACGCAAATACGTAGTTATAAACCACGCCGATCGTTAAACAAACGGGTAAATCCGGCAACGCTTTATATTTTTATTGAATAAGGTCAAAAAACGCTTGCATCCCCTACCCGCGACTTTGAGTCCTCAGTCCACCGCTTAGGAGGCTGTTCACCTCAGGAGTAGGTGGCGTAGGAGGCCGTCAAATACTCAGCGGGACAGTTCCCAAGGAGGAGAAGCCTGGTCCTTTCACCGAGGCCAGCCTGTCTCTGGAGGGAACCCGTTGCCTGCTGAAGGCACCCGCGGGGGTTATATCGGTATTACGCAAGTGTCGAGTCCAGCAGGTTCCAGGTCCAGTGGGTTTAGGCGCCATCCGAACTCCTAGGTGTCATCCGTGAATTTATTTTCCTGCGTCAACAAAAAAAAACCGGCCATGTGCAAGTAGGACTCACACACGAATTCTATGTGTGTGAGTGCCCCGTTATATTTTTTTAATTTAATTATATTTATTCAAAATTCGAATAGCGGTTCACGGAATACATCAACCTATAAAGTTTCAACTACGAAGGCCTAATAGTTTTGGAAAAAAATGGCTGTGACATACGGACAGACAAATAGACAGAAATGATGAATAACTATAAGGGTTCCGTTTTTTGCCATTTGGCTGCGGATCCCTAAAAAGGCTGTCCAAGACTACGCATTCTGGTGCAAGGACGCCGGATGCAAGCAATGGGCCAGTGGAAACAGTACGCCACCCCGTGCTAGCCGAATTTTGCTGCTAAAACATGTCTTACCAAGAAAATATCACGAAATTTTTACTAAATAAACAATGTAGAATGACTAAAATACATTAGGCATTAGCTATAATCTTCTGTACTGCGAATTAATTAAACTCAAATTAGCCCAAAAATTAGTATTGATCGAGTCCAGGTGAATAGCGGCACCTGTCTCACACACGATCTTATTATCAGGGAGGACAAAAGGAGGGCGCTTCCCATTGTCCCCCTTAAGAATCCCTGTCACAAGACTTCGAGGTACGCACAAAAAGTAATTGACGTTTAAAAAACTTCATATTTTTAAGGTCGCGAGCCTCAAAAGAAAATAAGGAACCCTTACAGGGCCACTTTGACAGACGTCATGATAACCTAAAGGGTTCCTTTCCCGTTTCCCGTTATTCTAGAACCTTGAAAAACAGCCCACCATGCTGCTTTGCAGTCGAATTGGGCCGGCACGACTGGAATACCTACTGCTCACACGAAAAATATTGGAGTTAAGTGTTCTCGTACAGATTAAAACAAATTAATTCTTATTTCACACTAAATTCCATCAGACGAATATTTTAACCAATTAATCAATTATGTATAATAATAATCTATATTATTATTATTATTATAGTCAGGCTGGTGTGCCCCACTGCTGGGCAAAGGCCACTTTACTCTCTTTCCACACCTTTCTATCACGTGCCAGATAGCTCCAATCTCTCAGGAAGTAATCCAGGTCATCTAAAATAATAATACTAAATAATATATATGTAAATAAATGTAATAATAATAATAATCGCTTCGACCGAATGAGAAATACGACGCTGCGCTCAATGACCCGCATCGCACACGTCGGCAACAAGACCGCCCGGCTGAAGTGGGAGTGGGCTGGTCATGTGTCGAGGATGAACGCCACATCCCAGTGGGCCCCGGACGGAGCGAGACGCCGAGGACGGCCGAGGAAACGTTGGCGGGACGACCTAGATGCCTTCGACAAAAGCTGGTGGGAGAAGACAAAAGACCGAGATGGTTGGCGAAGTTTGGGGGAGGCCTTCGCCTAGCAGTGGGACAACATAGGCTGAATAAAAAAAAATCTGTGGACGGGCCACCTGGCCCATGGGGACCTACGAGCAATCGGCACTGTACATGCCTACCGACGTCCATGGACATAGCAAGATTAATAGTTATGTATAGGCGTTGCCTCCCTTCATTCCATCCCCCTCGAAGGGCCACCGTCTACTCATAAACCGGATAAATCGCAATCACTTTTACGGCGATAGTGATCTAGATGTTATCCCGGTCGTGTCTGCTCAGTTCGGCTGCGATTTAACAATTTTTTTTATTTATTTTTTTATGATATAGGAGTGCAAACGAGCAGCCGGAGCCATTTACATTACTACCGACGCCCACCAACATCCTCATAGGGGCTATTCAGATGCGCTGCCCTCCTTTCTCCTCCCACCTCCATGGGCCACCGGCTACTTACACACCGCACGAAACGCGACAGCACAGCTGTCACTTTACGCCAGTCTTTGAGTCAGTCTTTCACTATGTTACTACATGTATACTACCTCTTACTAACATACTCTGCAAAAACCTAAGTCTCAAAGTGAAGTCATATAAAACAGTGTCTATACATACCTACTTCACTGTCATTATTTCTAAAGACGAGCCCATAATGTCAATTTATCGATTATAAGTTATGCGCTTTTGTTACACAGCCTCTTGTACCGTCAGCATAAAACCCTTATTAACAGAATTATATAGCACCCAACAAAAGTAGTAATGAAAACTTAAAAAATTTTAAAATTAAGTATACAAATTATATCCAATTAGGTCTTGACTATTTCTCCTTTCATTGGGCGTCGAAACTTGCTCAATCGTAAAATATAGCCTATGTTACTTTTTGACAATGTACATTTCATTTAGCTCAGCAGTATTTCTTTCCTCCTTTTATTTCGGACCGAACTTATGCTGTGGAAGCTAATAGTAGCACAATACAGCTTCAACAGATTTAAAAAAAAAAGGATTTAAATGGATTGCTATGAGTGTTCGTCGGACGACGAGACCAGGTTTGGCGTCGAAAGGGAGACCGAATTCACGCGTCGTTAATGCCGCGAGCTGTCTGGTATTACCAGGTGCTGATGTTATCTATCATGTTGACCAAACACCAAAAATTCATAATTTTTATTCATAACCAATAAACAATCGACTAAATTTAAAAATAGACTTCCATTCATAGCTTACAGTTTAAAATGAAACTTCAGATAGCATCTGACAATTTCGCAGCCATAAATAAATTACTCTGAGAGTCAAGTGAAGTGGTAATGGGCAGGTCTATAGCGGTTGGCGGTGAGGCGGATCTCAAGTTACATTGGGCTCTATGAAATCCGTTGATACCTAAAATTTTTTAAAATTGAAATTCTTGATCCGCGCGGTTACGCGGTTGCCTATGTGTGAGGCACCGCCTCTCCGCGCGGCCGCGCCGTCGCGGCGAGAGCGCCGTTCGACCGCGCGGTCTGGCGGTGTACGTGTGTTAGGTATCGGTAGGGGAGCCGCTCGTGACCGTCACCAACGGCGCTCTTTGGGCTGATGATGATGAAATAAATTACATATTAAACGTTCATTATTGTAAATCATCAAGTTCAATTATAGATATTCAGCTGATCTGCTCTTAGTCTGGCTTCCCCCCCCAAAACCTGTCCGGCATAGCCTTGCAGGGGATCGTTGAGGCATGCAAGCCCTCCACCACCACGACAAGGTGGTAGAATCTTCGGGGGGGAGCTAATTGCTTTCCTGGTCGAGCCTAATACGGCAATAATTCAGCAGTGGCTTTACCTGTCTCACGATAAAATATTTTAGAAATCGGCATCTGTGTGACTTTGTATGCTGGCTGTACGCCGCTATCTCTTTTATACAGAGGGAATCTTTCGGGTCGCAGCTCTGAACTCTAATGACCTCACTCCATTTCGCCAATACCTCTCTAATCCCCAGTCTGGTTAATGTACCTGATTCGGAGTATATTATCTACGGTGCTGCCTGCTTTAATATTATACCTCTTTCTTTGTATTATAATAAAGTCAAAATAAAATATTTAAAATGTTTTTTTTAATAATGTAGGACTTAATTTGTTTTAAGGAATTGCAGTTTTTAGTAGATACTTAGTTGCTTTTTAGGGTTCCGTACCCAAAGGGTAAAAACGGGACCCTATTACTAAGGCTCCGATGTCCGTCCGTCCGTCTGTCACCAGGCTGTATCTCATGAACTATGATAGTTAGACAGTTGAAATTGTCACAGATGGTGTATTTCTGTTGCCGCTATAACAACAAAAACTAAAAAATTAAATAATATGAATATTTAAGGGGGCCCCATACAATAAACGTGATTTTTTTGCTCGTTTTTGCTCGATGTTGACAACGGCAACAGGTAGACACTTAGACAGGTAGATTCACAGAATATTAAGTTATATATTGTCTTTAAAAAACATTAATTAAATTAAAATAAAACAAATATTTAAGGGGGGCTCCTATACAAGTTACAGCAAACGTGATTTTTTCGAATTTTTTCGTCTTATTATACAGTGTAGTAGTAGTGTAAGTAGATAATGGTACGGAACCCTCGGTGTGCGATTCCGACTCGCACTTGGCCGTTTTTTCTCATTTCTATCTTATGATCTTATATTTTATCTTATCTAATGATACTAGTAAATATGAATGATACAAGACACCTGTCATCATCGAGAACATGACGTCACATATCTTTTGTAATTAGGCAGACAATTGACTCGACACAATGTAGAAACATACATACAGCATACTGCTACTTTGTACGGTGTCGTCTAATTATATTCTACTTGCCGACCCCACGTCGCTGGGAATCAAAAACAAAAATTGTTTAATCGTAATAAATATAGCCTGATATTTCCTGATAATGTAGTCTTCTATTGGTGGCAGAATGGTTAAAATCAATACAGCAGTTTTGGAGCCAATTCAATACAAACAAACAAAAAAATTTTACATCTGAATACCTATATTTAAAAAACATACCGATGATAACAATTAATTATATATTATTATTCAATTAAGTTCTGTAACATGTATAAGTATGATTGTGATGAATTTAGTGATCGATAAAAATTTTTTTTTTCCTTCTCAAATATAATAAGTTTTATTTTTGACGCGTCAACAACGAAGTGAGCAGGGATCGGCTAGTCACGAGTACATATTCCATGGACTAATGACAAACTAGCTACAGCGTAAACAGGCGCAATCTCTGAAATTTGTAAAAGTTACCCCGTTCATTAACTAGTTTTCGCCCGCAATTTCACTCGCATTGAATATTTAATATGTGAAATTTTTGAGGATTACACTACGCAGACGAGACATGCGTTATATTTTAATCTAATATTATAAATGCGAAAGCTTTTCATCATTTTTTTATTTTTTTACGTAAAATCTGTTAATCAAATTTCGATGAAAATTGGCACTGACGTAGAATATAATCTTGATTAACATTTTTTTGTATTTTCATGATTACCGAGACGCGGTATAGATATATGCATTGAAGTTATATAGATTGATTGCCCTCTTTCCTCTTCCCACCTCTATGGGCCAACTGACACACACCACACGAAACGCGGCAGCACAGCCAGCACTTTATGCTGGTGTACTGTAATCAAGAGGTACTTCGGTTCAATTCAGCTTACAAAACATAACATACTTTATATACCGACTAAAAATGGTTCTCTTATAAAGATCCTTTTTTATTCATCCTATGTTGTGCTACTGCTGGGCAAGGCCTTTTTTCTGGTAACGCAGGGGAATAACTTTACGTACGCTACCCAGGAGCCCGGGTGGCTCAACCGGGTACAGCGTCGGGCTCGACAACTGTGGTGCCCCTACCGACTAAACCCCTGCAATGCCTTCAGCGGCTATAATTGGAGGGCCCCGGATCTTCAAGCAACAGGGCGGGAGCAAAGGCCTCCCACAAACTTCGCCAACCATCAGATATTATTTGTACATTTTACATTGAAGTACAATAAAAATGTACATTTTCTACACACATACATGATAAATATTCAGACCAGTTCTAGATAAAAACTAAATGTTATTATGTGATTTAGTGCTAGGCCTTGAGCAAGAAAAACAAAATGAAGGATAACGTCGCCTGTTAAAAATACAGCCTCCACGATATAAAAATATATTTCTGCGTGGGTGGCATATCAACTACTCGCCATATTGTGCGTAAGTGTGGCGACATCAACACTTTTAGTCCCTTTGTTTACTTAAGCATCACAGGATTGTTAGTACAGGGTTTCCCAACTAGTAGTGTACAATAACAATACAATTTTGACCAAAGAATCATCCGAGTAGCACGTCTCTATATCACTCTGGAAGCGAATCACGCAGAGCCCAGTCATATCCAAAATTCCAGAGGAATGGGTCCAGCACCGTGTGGAACACCGCAAGACATCTCGCCGATCTCATCCCAGGCCACTAGGATACATAACCGCCCTCTTAGAAAGGTATCCCTCAAATATTCGCCGGTAAGGAGGCGTCTGGCGATAAGCATATGCTTCGCCCTGCATCGCAGAGACACACGCAGGGAGTTGGAGGTATTGGCGATGTCAAGAGACGCCGCCACATAGAATAGAAAAAACAAGTTTGTTCAATGTTCCACATAGAAACAGAATAGTTACACAAAACGCACAAAAAAACCCGACAATACGACTAGTAAGGAAAATTAAAAACAATTTAAGTTTATTTTGCATATAACAATGTAACTTGAGGGGCATTGAAAAGTCTGTCATTCGACATACCTAAGTCGGAGAATTTAAGTTCACCGGCACCGATTTTCTTGACATCAGAAAGGTATATCACCTCTTGAAACTACCTCACCATACAATCAATGCAGTGGGCATTAGGACGACTGTTTTCGAGTATGCCTATTTGTGGAAGTTGATAATGTATATAATATACATTATCAACTTCCGTATATTGATTTCACATAAGTAATAATGCGTTGATTGGAGTATGAGGTATCCGTGACTGAGAGAGATATAGAGGAGTTGATGTATAATTATATTATTATATTTTCAATTGTCAATAAAAAAACGTTATTTGATTAGTAAAGCTAAGAAAACAGTCTTAATACAACAAATTATAGCTAAATAGAAATAAGGTACATAATGCGGAATTTTCAAGGTGATATTAAAAAAACATAAAGTATGTTACATATACAATACATAAAATCGGTTAAGGTCTCAATTTGAAGAGCTTCCGCCTTAGATGTGCTTAAAAATAAACAAGAGAAAAATTCAAAAACATCTGTAAAATACATGAGAAATCCGGGAGGCCTTCTAGTATCAATTTGATAGTGGTCGAATCTTTGCTTTTTCTTTAAATATATTTGTCGGAGACTCACCAGTATTGATTTAATAGTGGTTACATCTCTGCTTATTTCTAAATATGATTGTCTAGTCAAAGAAAACACTACATTATTTCTATTTTTTTTTTTCTTTTATTTTCTGGATATGGTCCTGGACAACAGTTACCAATCGTGTTATATTAATGTACATTGTACAGCATAATATTTATTTATGTACCTTTAATGGGAAGACACTGGTTACTGAAACACAGCTTAAGCTAGCTCAGTAAACAGGGGACCCAATTTTGAATTTATAACATTTTTTCTTGCGTCAAATTTTTTTTTTTTTTATT
>LUGF01042682.1:410106-425548 GCA_001625245.1 Calycopis cecrops
ACATGTCCGCCTGTGGCCTACTTATTATTGTATATTGTATATTGCATAGGTATTCCTATGTACGTGTGCTTGTACACATGTAGAGGTACGCTACAGTAATTATTATAAAGTTTTCATATGACGCATAAACTGCGCTTCGCTTCGCTGCGCTTCGCCGCGCTTTTGGTGTGAATTGATCCTTAGTTCAAATACCTGGTCACATAATCAAAAGCAGGGGTTCTCAAACTTTTGGTGGTGGTCGAACACATTTGAAGAGCGAAATTTTAGACGGAACGCCAAAATAAAAGAAAAAGTTATGTGCATTCTTTAATTAGTATTTATTTAAGCGTAATAGAATGAAAAAAAAATTCTGAAGCGGTACATAATACATTACATTTTTTTTCATTTATTTGTAATATGTGAGCCCCCACTTTGTGATAGAGATCTCCGATCTTTTGTAGGAGTAGCCATGTCGTATTGCAGCTGAATTGGTCTGGCAAGACCGGGGACGAACCTATCGCAGACACGATACCGGCGTAGTGATAGCTACGCTACCACGTTTCTTGCGGTGTTTCCAGCCTGTGCGGGGGAAGGAAGGGGGGCAACGCATGTATGGACGACGATGTTTGTGGGCTTTGGTAGTGATATAGCTGGCTGCTCATTTGTCCTTAATAAAAGGAAAAACACTCGTCCTAGCACAATGAATAGCAGACGAGTGCCACATCTGCAAAACTTTGCCCTAATCTCTTTTTGAGTTTATCTTATCAAGCACATTAGACAAATTATCAGCCACAGCACCGGTTTTATGAGTTACTATTGAGGTGACGAATAGCTATTCGATGCGATACATAACAAACACATGAGCACTTCGTATTAAATTTTTTTTTATGGTATAAGGGGGAAAACGAGCAGTCGGAGCCATTTTCATGACTACCGATGCCCATACATGTATTGTATGTAAGAAAGAACATTAGTGAATTCAGAACCAAAAATGATAATCATAACATAAATACGAGAAACAGGCATAAATTAGACATACCATTTCATAGACTTAGTAAAGTAAAGAATTCCTTTCGGGGGCAATGCATACGCCTCTACAATAGTAGGTATCCCAGAAAGCGTCCAAAAACTTTCGATTAATAAATTTAAAAAAGTTGTTTAAGAGCGTTTGTGTGGTAAGGCATGCTATAAGGTAGCAGATTTTATGACAGATACCACATCTTGGGATTAGTACCCTCCTCCCAGGCTGTTTCTGTACCATAATTATTGTAAATTCATAAATTGTATTTTTATTATATCATATGCAAATGTACTTGTATTTTTATATTTTTGAATTTTACATCTGATCACAACATGAGGCCCACGGAGTTTGTTTCGCCGGTTCTTCTCAGGACAGGGCTAGGGTTGAACCGGTGCTAGATTTAATTGTTGACGTTCAAAAAGTAATTCCAGTAATTCTATTTTGAATAAAAACTTTTCTTTCTTTCATTCTTTCTTTCATAGACATCCACATAGAGGTTATAGAGATACGTTGCCCCCCCTTCCTCCTCTTCCCTCCATGGGCCACCGGCTACTTACACACGCTTAAACGCGACAGCTAAGGTGGCACTACACGCTGGTTTCGTGACTTATTACCGGGACTTGTCAAGTCGACATATGTTGCCAATAGGTAGGCTATCTGAGACTAACAAAATCTGACTGCCTCTGTGATTCCTAAGGCTATGCTGGACAGGGCTATCCATACCGGATAGGCTTGCAGGCTTGGGGAGAGAGGCTAGACTAAGAGCAGCTCAACTCCGGGTTCTCCATTCGTCCCTCTGAATCAAAAGAGGGCGGCGTGGATTAGAACGAATGGCGGGTCCTATCTGGACATTGGCAGCGTGCTCTTTTGGTGTACTGGGGTCAAGATGGGAACCTTACCTCATTGTACGTTTCCACGTCGTAGTAGGGACTGTTCAGAGGCAGCCGGACAGTCCCCAAAGAGAAGTCTGGCCTCCTTATCGAGGCTGCCTGGATCCTGCATATCCGGGACCCTTCAATTATAGCGGATGAAGGCACCCGCAGAGGTTTAGTCGGTATTACACTAAGAGCCGATTTTTCAATCCTCAGATAAAAGATAATCCTGGGAATAAACTATCTCTGTTTCATTTTTTATTTCGTGTTTAAGTGCGATGGGTATAATTTATTCCTAGGGTTAATTTTTATCTGACGATTGAAAAACCGGCCCTAAGTATGGAATCCGATATATGTCAAAGGCCACCTGGGCTCCTAGGTACACAATTATTCCTCTGCGTCAACAAAAAAAGGTAGTACTTACCTTGCTGCATTGGATCCGAATTGGGATGACACAATCGATCTTACTCACATGATACAGTCTTAAATATATTGTATATTGTTAAATTATCGTGAATTTCAATCAACAACAGTCTTGATATTTTCACGGGGAATTTAATCACCGATACTTTCAATAAAGCATGAGAGCTTCAATAGACGAATGTCCACTATCAATGCCCACAATCACATCACAAGTCCCACGGGCGAGCTTTACTATCGATGGTGATCTGCCTTGCCTTGACAATACCTTTGTCCGAGAAAACCGTAAAAGCTTTTAGTATAGTTATTTCTTCGATCACATATTTTGCTCTTAGTATGCGTTGTTTCTACGATTTTTAAAAACCAATTGGGAGTTAAAAACGCATCGGGCATAACAAACGCAGCTTCATAAAATATTTTTTCAAGCGCACCCATTCAAGTTTTTTTTAATGGCCTTTGTACGTAAACTTTAATTGAAGAGGCCCGGGGGAGTTCTATTTTTAGCCGGTCTCCCGCAACGTCAATGAGTTTAAGATTCTACTGGCGCGGTATGGCAGTTAGCCTTTCGCCTTGTTATTGTTTACGTAAATATACAATGCAACAAAAAACAATGTTTACATGTGAAAAAGTAAACATTTTCGTTTCAAGACACGACGAGTACAAACTAGAGGTGTGCCTAAGAGTGATATTTGAGTAGCAGCGATCGCCCTGAGCAGTTGTAAAAAATCGCCGTGAATAGTAGCAGTGATTTAATCACTCTTTCCTTTAGCGCGCTGCATCGCTTCCAATGACCACAGCGAACGCGTAATAACAATGACCCGAGCATGTGAGCATGTAGTGATTGAAATCACTGTTTGCGCAAAGAGCATTCACTACAGTGATCGCTGTTTATGAATATCACAGTGATTTTTCACGGCGATCGCAATCACCGTCTCACCACTAGTACAAACCATAAGAATGCGCATTTGCATTCGTCCATCAAAATCATCAGACAGTTTAGCCCGTTGAACTTTGTTTTTCGGCCCTGAACTTATGGTAAAGCGAAAAATACAGATTTATCGAAGCCGATAAATCCGGTTGTGCGATTGCCCGTCTGGCGACAACACTAGATTTTGGACCGAAAGATTTTCTTCCTTTTTTCTTACTAGCTTCCGCCCGCGGCTTCGCCCGCGTGGATCTCGGACTTCAAAAATGATTCAAAATTTAAAATTATTATGTTATTCTGATATGAAAGCTATATTACTGTAAAGTTTCATGAAGATCCGTTCAGTAGTTTTTGTGTGAAAGAGTAACAAACATTACAAACAACAACAACCTTAAGAAACTTTCGCATTGATATTAGTAGGAATGAGCGAAAGATACTTCCGACTAACGGAGTCTCACAAACCGTACAAAACGCGACAGCATACCCGTCACTTTATGTCAGCCTTAAGGCCTGCGCTGATGAGGGATTTTTGTCTGTCATGGCTCACAACTCACAAGTGTATCGAGTAACGCAAATGAGGGATAATAAGTATGCGACACTTTTTTGTCCGTGGACAAAAATCCCGGGTCTGAGCAAGCCTTTATGTGAACGAGAGGTATCAATTATCATGATGGCTTAATTCAGCTGCAGCTAGGGTTGCCATCCGTCCGGGTTTCCCCGGATTTGTCCTAGTTTAGAGGGCGTCCGGGGAGCGTCCGGGCGGGGTTTTATTTGTAGTCCGGATTTTGATTTGATTTTTGAATGATTGATTTGATTAAAAAAACTAAGACTAAAAATTTTATTTCATTTGAAAGAAATGTTTATGGTTAATGGAAGTATTTTTTTAAGTTCGTCATTTAGTTTAAAATAGCATTAAAATAAATAATAATTGATTTATGACCATTCAAACTATATTTTATTCTTCTGAGTATTTTATGAAAAATACTATTTTCTAACGTCCGGGTAGGAAGCTCCGAAATCCGGGGTTCTTACGTGCCTTGTCCTGGTTGACAGATTTTTGAGATGGCAACCCTAGCTGCAGCCCACATAAAAATTTTATCTGAGCGAAAGCTACTTCTGAGGTCATTGACATTTCAAAAAATCTTTATTCGTAAATAATATGGTCTAAAGATGATAACATAAAATAACCGCCATTTATATTGGCAGAAACATTGTAGAGATGAAATAAGTGATTTTTTTGGTATATCTACAAAACAATGATGGTTGAAAGAGGCAAGGTCACAGAGCACTAACAGTCAAAATATACAAAGAAACGTAACATCTTATCTTTATGTAATCTTTTACTTTCATATCTCTTAACCATTTAAAAGGTTATCTATAAACAAAACAAACAAGTATTGTAAAGGAATGTGCTGTATGTCTATTTTTGTATGCTCTCTAAAAACTCAAATGTTTAATAAGGATCAGAGATGGGGATTCCTTAGGTGCCTTAAGATTGCTATTTTTGATGATTATCCTATAGTCATCAATGGAATTCAGAATTAGGTTGTTTCATGTTAAAATTGTTATCATAGTCTGATTTTATAGCTCTAAGTCAGCTTTGCCAAATAAAGGCAAGTGTACCACTTGAGGAACCAGAGATTATATCAAGGCTTTGCATGTAACAACTTTCAGAAATTGTGGCCCATGGAGGTGGGAAGAAGAAAGGAGGGCAGCGTATATGTATAACCTCTATGCGGATGTTTGTGGGTGTCGGTAGTCATGAAAATGGCTCCGACTGCTCGTTTGCCCTCCTATACCATAAAAAAAAATGTGTATTGCCTGGGCGGATCACTAAAACATCTACTAGCCTTTAATAATGCTTATGTACACTAAACTGATAACTAAGTTTGGTGATGACTTACAAAAAGTATGCATGACATAAGAATCCTTGCCAATTAGCAACGGTTGGCAAATTACACTTCTAACACACAGATATAAGGCACATAATTAAATACAATTAGACAATATTTTGAGTCACCCATTAACCTTAGTTGCTCCGTAACTGCTTTATTTAAAATTTGATCCAGCTATAACAATTCCTTCAATTAATAAAAATATTTTAACTGATTTTACAGTGGTTTATTTAAGTAATTTACAATAGTTTTTTTGAATAGAATAGAAAATACTTAAATTCAACATCAAAAAAGGTGCATATTAACGCCAGTTCCCAGATGGGGTGGGCAGAGGGTACAGAGTGCCACATATAATGATCCTCACACACTAGCCTTTCTTTCTCAACATTCATGACTCTGTTCATACAAATATGCAGGTTGCACAGACTCTAAACACAGCCTCCCAGTGCCCAATCAAATAGATCGTGGTATGTCAAGTCTCGGTATTACCTAGAACCTTCTTTTTTTTTATGGTATAGGAGGGAAAACGAGCATTCGGAGCCATTTTCATGACAACCGACGCCCACAAACATCCGCATAGAGGCTATACAGATGCACTGCCCTCCTTACTCCTCCCACGTCCATGGGCCTCCATATTTGCATTGTATATTAGCTTTATTAACATTTCATGTGCCATCTTTCTAAATATCCAAATCAACTGAGCATGCCTTTTCACAGACACTTTGTTTACAAATACACTTAAATTATATTTCAATAAACTCAGATGAAATCTGGTAAAGTTATTATAACTCATTCAGCTATGCCAGAATTGTGCTGTAACACAGCAGCATCTCTGAAAAATGTCAATCTAATAAGTGATAGTATGGTAATATTATTTTTATCATATCACTGTAAATTGATATGAGTATGAACAATGCTGATAATACAAAATACATCAGTGCCAGAAAATAAACATACAGAGAAGTTATTTGTTGCACATTATTATTTGTTTTTTTGGTGATTTTATTTTGGCTAAATAATATTTTGAAAAATAATAATAGTTAATAACAATTAGTAGTAATTAATAAAAAATATTACACGGTTTGTAAACTCATTCTAGAACAGAAGAGATTGTGTTGGACATATTAACTTTTTTTATCATTTTACCTAGTGTGATTTTACCTAGTAGTGATTGTACTAAAAGTTAAAATTTTAAATTTGTAAACCAAATATACCATAAAAATAAACATATATCTAATATAATTAGGAAACATTAACATTTCAAATTAATATAGTAATCAGGAATTAAAGTTAATAAAAATTATAAGGTTTTTTAAAATATATGACATGGTTTTGTTTAAATTGATGCTTATGATATGAACATACAGTACCTTAGTTTAGGAAAATAATTTATCGAAAGTAATATGCGTCTCAAAAATCAAACATTATAATTGATATCAAACACAATAATCTCACAGTAATTAATGTTTTCTAAGAAATGATGGAGTTAAAATCTAATAGGATATTTTGTCTTACCTGGTAATATACTCGTAGTTGATGTCGGCACAAGCACTTATAACAAAAAATAACTATTAACTTTTTAATTCATTAATTACTATTTATTCCTACATAGAATTTAATAATATTTTTTAAGGGTCGTATTAAATACAACAATCGAAAATCGTTGTGCTCATTTGCTAATTGCTTACACAAAACCAAAACTTGTCAATGTCAAAATTTTAATTGTCAAATAATATTTTTTTTTCAAATGTAAAGTATTTTTGATCATAATCAATTAATAATAGGTTTTTTTTATATAAACACACCATTGTATTTCGTATTATTTAGTAAAAAAATTAAAGAAACCAAAATATATATTAAATTGGTGGTATTTTTTTATAATAAAATATATATGATATTTTTCTCTTAAGCTTCAAATTCATCTGAACCTAATTTATCAATTACTTATCAAGTGAGATAATTAAAAAAAGAAATATATTACAATAGATCTTAATAATATGGGACCATAAAAAGGCAGGATAGTTTTTTTTTATGTAGGATAGGTAGGTACCTATTATTATATATTGCTAAATTTCCTTTTGGCAACACAAGTTGTACGTCATTCGCTCACGTTCAATGTGTGGTGTCAGAGAATTCGTGATCGTACAACTCATAAAAAAGTTAATCAAAATGTTTAATTTTACTTCATTTAATTATTTTTTACCATTTTATTAAAATGTGATAGTGACATATTGTTAATAAGTACGAGATTATATTAAGAGAAAAGATTTGAATATAATCATTATGAACTGTCATCAAGTATTAAGTGGTGCCTGTAATTCAGGAGATCAATGTTTTGCTGTTGGTTCAGTTGAGGGAATACCTTTTACGGTGAGATTTTTTAGTTGAACTTTTAGTATAATTGATGCTTTCAGCGAGTAGGAATCTTTGTTACGAAAATGTTCTCACAAAGTAATAATTGTCAACTAATTCTTGCTTATAGGAAAACCTAATTTAGCTATGGGTTAGACCTTTACTTCAATCTATGTTATTTGTATTGCATTATGTGCTTACATACTCATTATATTCAACGAAATGTTTTGTCCTAATCTAAATTGGGTCATTTTAAAACTTAATAAATAAACAGTAATGATTATTGTTTTATAAAATTATAATGAGCAAATTTTACGAAAAATTTATGTATCTTCATTTTGTAATAGCCAGTTGCATAGATAAAAACCTTTTAATAGTTTATCACCTCTATTACATCAAGTGTTGTTTAGTTAGATTGGCATAAATCTTTCCTTTTATATTGTAATAGAATAATACTACAATTAAAACAATATTAAATTAGGCTCCTAGAGCTTTAATAATTGAGTCTGATGAAATATCGTCTTGAATTTTTGTATTAAGTATATTAGTGCATGTATTATAATTATTAGTATTGATTATATATTTATTTTTTTCATTATGTATAAAATAATAAATTTATTGTTTTTTTAACTATGCACTACCTCCTTATTATACAATTTTATTAATCCTATAGTTAAAGCCACCTTTGTGTACATTTATATTGTAATCTGTATTGTTTTGCTTACTAATCTTCAGTAGCAAAATCTATAGATAGACAATACTGAAAATGGCCATAATCATTGATAGATTGGTTGCATGCTATTCATTTTGTTAATAATGTTTTTATTTTTAGGCATATGCAGCGGGTTGTAATATAGTAGTACTAGCATCAAACTTTGAGCGTGTGCAAATAATACCTGGTGCGATCCACGGCTATGTGCGAATCACTTCTCTGGATTGTAGTACGGACACTGGAAAGATTGCTGCAGCTTATGGAGCTGAAGTGTGCA
Source organism: Calycopis cecrops (assembly GCA_001625245.1). Lineage (NCBI taxonomy): Eukaryota > Metazoa > Arthropoda > Insecta > Lepidoptera > Lycaenidae > Calycopis > Calycopis cecrops. Next base: position 418,560 of record LUGF01042682.1, read on the forward strand.
TATTTGAACCAACACCATTAATTCACACATCTGCAACAACTCATGTAAGTAGCACATATTTGTATTTAACAGTTTTAATAAAATGTATACTGACTGTACTTCATAATATAACATGTAATGAATTGAAAATGAGGAAATTAAAATGAATTTATGTATGTAAAATTTACTTTAGAATCAGTCACATAACATACTTATATCATAAAAGTGAATTTTACATATACATGCAAACTGTGTTTGTTATTGTTTCTGGTTGTTGTTTGTCTCTCAAAAACAATAATGTTTTATTTGGGACAGATTTTAAAAAAAGGGAAAAGTTAAATTGTGTATTACAATTAAATAAAATTAATATTACAATTTTAATATAAACCCATGTCGAAACCAATTTTTTGTCCCACTGAGGTGATCATGGTGTGCATGATCTCACCTCAGTGGGACTTAGAGGTGCACCATTTGGGAGATGCCGTACGCTTTTTGCGCACTTTGTTAGTTTCTAGTAGTCCATTGGAAGTTAAGTAGGGCTTCTCTTGTCATCTATAAACTTTAACTACACATTTGCTATTTTCATGCAAAATTTTTAATATGGTAATTAGAGTTGGATGTTTATTATATGCCAGATTTTCAAACTTTTATAGTTTTCGGCTTTAATTCAAAATAACAATTGTCTTTTTCCTTCACAGCTATGCACTAATAATATGAATATCACCAAACCTGTGACACTTAACAACTTGACATGGAAACTCTCTACTCCCATCTTAAAGTTCCTAATAAATTCAGATGTCTCAATTTTATTATTATGAAGAAAAATTATATAAAAGAATTTCATGAATAAATTATCATGTTGATATCTTCTCAAGGTCAAGTTTAATTATAAATTTGTGCATCACACAAAGGCTGAAATTTTATTATGATTTCAACATGTGCTTTCAAAAACATGTTTATATTTATACAAGAGATTTTCACACGGAAATTTAACATCGTAAGATATTTTGAATAGCACAATTCAATAAAAAAAGTAAACAGTACAAAAGTAAAAAGTATTATTCAAATATGTCGGTAATAGAAAAAAATTGTCAGGCATATACTTGGTAGGTGCATATGTTGTATGTATGTAGTAGGCAAACATTCAGTCAGAGCTTTTTAGACCTTGAGGACATGTGTATAATTATTATCAGATTTATTACCCATCTCCCCTATAATCGGCAACCGAAAAAACATACCCCACAAAATGCGACAACATATAGGGATATGCTCACTTTGCAGTACTTAATCATATTATGATCATGACATCATTTAGCAGAATCAGTATTTGAGGGGTATGCAATTGTTTTATTGTCTTTATAACTAACATAAGACAATTGAATAGGGAATGGTAAAATTAAAAGGTGGCAAGCCTGCAAAAAAAATGGTTAGCTATTGATATTAGGAAGTAGGAGATAGAGGAGTTCATCTGCAGGGGTGCCAAATGATGGGGTTACAGTACTGTAATAGAATATTTAAATCAAACATGCAAAAATGTATACATGCTAATCTCTGAAAATACTGGCCCGAAATGAAAAATTATTTCACATATAAACAGAATGATTTATCGAGGAAGGCTATATGTATACGATCATGTACAGGTTGTGTGGGTGAAACCATGTGGTGCTGCTTGTTTTAAATAAATACCAAATATTTAAATTATATAATCCTATGTATTCCTTAGAATTATAGGCACAATTTGATTAGTAACAGAAATTATTTGATTCGTTGTGAGCCTGATGATAATACTGACTTACTACATTGTAATGAGAACATTAGTTAGGGAAGTTACTTATGATGAATATACATTACAAAACAATGAATAGATTGTGTATCTAATATCTTTAAACGAGCAATTCTTGTATATATTTATATGTATATGTGTAATCAGGATCTCGGAAACGGCTCCAACGATTTTCATGAAAGTTACAGATTAGGGGTTTTTCGGCTCAAGGAATCGATTTATCAAGGTTCGAGAAAAGCTCGGTTCTCAAGATATAATAATATATAATATATAATATATAATATCAGCGCCATCTATATTATATGATATATAATTATGGTTTTTTTACTCCTCAATAGATGGCGGAATTCCGTCTTTTCATTTTTTATCCGAGCGAAGCTCGGTCAACCAGGTACTTATTTTTAAATGGGCTATTCACTGGAACTGCTGTTTCGATTTGATAAAATCTTTTGCTGTTTTATCAAGGTAGACGAGGTAAACCACAGGCTGTTAAATAATTATAAGTAAATGAGGAAAATAGATATAAATAAATGTCATTAATAAGACAGATAAAGTGCAAATAAACAGTACCATTTATAGTTTAGTGACTTACTATCATGTGAATAAGTTTATAGCCCTCGGCAAGCCTCAAGTTGTTTATTATCTATATATCCTCAATCTATTTTATTTCTTACTAACTTACGCAAGCAGCTTCACCCGCGTGGATTTCGAATTTCAAAAATGGAGTTATACATAATATAAACCTTCCTCTTGAATCACTCTATACATATATTAAAAAAACCCCATGAAAATAGTTTTTTTTTATGGTATAGGAGGGCAAACGAGCAGCCGGAGCCATTTTCATAACTACCGACGCCCACAAACACAAACATCCGCATAGAGGCTATACAGATGCGCTGCCCTTCTTTCTCCTCCCACCTCCATGGGCCCAGTCGGTTGCGTAATTTTAAAGATCTAAGCAAACAGACACACAGACGGCGGAAAGCGACTTTGTTTAATACTATGTAGTGATAAATACTAAACTACGTAATTACGTTACACCCGATTTGTATAAGGTATATCCTATTAGTAAAGAAACTTAAGGATACGCGTAAATATCCTGCGCAGCGGACGTCCATGCGCGGGCGACCTTGTCAATTAACACTCAAGGCGTCGACTGCTTGTTCTACTATAAAATGAGCATACAGAACCCGATAATAAATATGGTGGATAACTGATTATTATTTTTTTTCCTATGGTAAAGAGGGGCAAAAGAGCCATTTTCATGACTAGAGACGCCCACAGACAACCGCATAGAGACTATACAAATGCGTTGCCCTCCTTTATCCCCCCACCTCCATGGGCCACCGGCTACTTACACATCGCACGAAACGCGATAGCACAGCTGTCACTTTACGCCGGTCTTGTGTAAGCGAGAGGTACCTCTCCGGTCGTGCCGGCCCACTTCGGCTGCATGCAAGCATGCAGTATGGCACTACCTCTTACTGTGGGCTGTGGATGGGGGTGGAGGTTGGAGAGCAACGTATAATCACTATGCGGATGTCTATGGCCGTCGGTAGTCTTGTAAATGGCTCCGACTGCTCGTTAACCCCCTTTATAATATCTATCTATATAAAATTCTCGTGTCATAGTTTTAGTTACCATTCTCCCCCGAAACGGTTAGACCGATTCTCATGAAATTTTGTGTGCCAATTGGATAGATCTGAAAATCGGCCAACATCTATTTTCCATATAGATGTTTCCACAGGATCGAAAGATACGCAGGTGTAACCGCGGAGCGCATCTAGTCTAGGTACTATAAAAAATTGTAATGTCCTAGCCGAAATGGGGCTACGGCGGGCATATATTGAGACTAGCAAATGCAAAACATGTTAAAGTGCACAATTGTTGTAAGGTGAATATTACACCTTTAAGCTATGAGATAAAAGTGCACTCGCTATCTTCCTATTCCGATTCCAGTACGGTCGGAGAGAAATCAAGCGCAGGATCGATGGTTTAACGTAAGTAGTTAGGTATTCTCCGTGGCACATCAATCATGCTAAGTTCTCAATTTCAAACTGTTATTAGAAATTGTAATACTGTGGTCCGACCTAATTTGGGTACTCTGTAGTTTAACTACGCCACTATATCACAAGGTAAACAGTAATAGTAGTGTCCCAGCTGAATTTCGAGTAACGCCTTAGAGAATAAGCCATCTGCGTATGTCATATTCTATTGCACAAGTGTGCGCGCAGACACAAATGCACCCTCTATTCCCTTATCTTTCTATTCCGATAAGACGGCAATCCGACACGATTGGAGAGAAATCAGGCGCCGGACTGACAGCTTAACGTTCTCTCCGAGGCACGGGGGTGTAACACCATCCTGACCTGGGAGTGTCATTAGAAATTGAACAAACCTAATACTCGTACCGACCAGCGATTCGAACACGGTACTTCACTATCTGCAATCTGAACATGCTCACCACTAGACCACGAAGTGAATAGTGTGGTAATAGACAATCAAATAAAACACTTAGCACGTCCCTAGGTGCGTGCAAACGAGTCTGTTCAATTCAATGTTCTCGGTCACATGACTGACAATTGTGTATTAAATTGCTCTCCATAATGCAACGGGGCTGGCGCGTTATGTCATCCGACTAGCTCAGTGGATATGACTAGTTTTTTGTTCCGACTGTTCGCGCTTCTATATGTACTAATATTATAAGGTGAAGTTTGCAAATGAATGATGTTTTCAAATATAGACTAAGTAACTTAGAATGCAAGTAGCCACTTCCTACTTACTTTCTACGGTTAGTTGTTAAGACTTTTTCTATGACGCTTAATAAAATACTTAGTTTCACCCCAGTCATGATTGCTCATAGAGCTCATGACCCGTGTCGGCCACTTTTTAACTGCCGCGCGTGACCTGCTCCCCTCCGTTAGAGGTGGAGAGAGGAGGACACCCGCTGTCCTCGGCCAAGATAATAATAGTATAACCTATTAATCGCAATAGTCCGGTTTGCCTTCTCCCAGTGGCTGGGAAAGAAGGGGGGGTCTGCACCCTAATCGACCACACATTACAGAGGCTCGAGCTACCTTAGGGCACTCGCCTCTCATACAGACGAAGCTGCACTGGGCTTTCAGTTCTGCTAGCGTAGATTCTGTCTAAAAAAAAAAAAAATTCGTAAACCGTTTAAGATACCGTATTTTAGAGAAGTGCTGTCGGATATTTCATCTATTTACCGATAAAAATGGGATAAAATTTCGGTCAGTAAACTCGTTAATCTAACAGCGTAAACAGCACTGCACCTAGGGTTGCCAGATGGGCGGCATTCGCTGGGATTCTCCCGACATTTTGTGTGATACCCCGAATCCCGGAAAAAGGTAGTGTCCCGACAAAACAAATATTTAAAAGAAATAGGCTAAAGCCACAATTATACAGCCATTATATTAAATTTTAGAATTCAAACCTGACATAGAAACAAATTGTTGTAGCCTGTTTATTTTTTGTCCCGACTATTAACCAAAAATCTCGATATTTTAAAATTTTGTCTAGATATTCTAGTCGTCCCATGTAGTAACCCTAATTGCACTGGCGAACGCTGTTATACGTCGTGTTATCTCCAACCTCGTTTAATGATTTTCTATTTACATATAGATAAAGGTAAAAATAGAAAAGCCGAAGGATATCGTCAGTGACTTGATTCTTTCCAGACTTCTGAGCGTGATGAAATTACCGTCGATTCTCGATTAGATAAAGCATTCTTGTTTGAACCTTGGGAATGAAATGTATTTATCCGATCGGCACAGTGGTATTGCTGTACGGCTGTGCTGTACGCCAGAGGTAGTGGCTTTGAATCTCACCCAGATCATGGATGTTCATCTATATTTGTTAGTATAGATGGAAAACTGGCCAAGTGCGAGTCGGACTCGCACACGAAGGGTTCCGTACCATCATTGTATGGGCACCTCCCTGAAGTGTTTCATTTTTTTTTAGTATTTGTTGTTATAGCGGCAACGCAAATACATAAGTTGTGAAAATTTCAGCCATCTAGCTGTCACGGCTTACGAGATACAGCCTGGTGACAGACGGACGGATAGCGGAGGCTCAGTAATAGGGTTCCGTTTATATTTTATGTACGGAACCCTAAAAAGAACCATGGTTCTTCAAACATCATGATGTTAAATAATCTTTTATTCCTAAATAAGAAAGTCGGATGTTTGGATGTTTGTTACCCGATCATGCCAAAACTATTGATCGTATTTTGTTGAATTTCGAATATGTTGTAGCTTAAATACTAAAATAACACAAGCTATATAAATACTTTCTTTTACACGTGATTTTGTAGCTACCCAGATATTTTTAGTATACAAGTACATATATCTGTATACTAAAAATATCTGGGGGCACGGTAGTGCCTCCGCCAAGTCGAGGTGTAAGCAAATACTGCCGTACTACCCTTTACTGGAACCATTTCGCCGCATTTTCAGGCCCCTATTTGAGAACCTCTGGATAAGACCAGGAGGCAGAAATTTTCGTCATCCAATAAGCTATAATCACATACTTAAAATCCAAATTTCAAAATCGCGTAAGGAACCTTAGACTTGGCACGACTTTGTCTAGATTTCATTACTTCTTAGAGATAAACAAGCAGCTCCATCGAGACATGGTTAGTTTTTTTACAGAATGTTTTTGTTGGGATTAAATATAAAAAATTTATTTATTTAACATTTAATTAGCACAGGGCAAGGTTAACATAGTTTAATTAACATCTATACATAGATATAATAAATCTGTAGAAGGGTCAATTCTGTACATTGAAAATATTGAAAAAATGAATAGCAGGGGGTGTTACTGGTGGTTAACCAAACCCAAATATGCGATTAAAAACATTTTTGTCTGTCTGTCTGTATGTTCAGGCATCGCGTGAAAACTGACGGTTCGATTTCGATGAAACTTGGTATAATTATACCTTATTATCCTGGGCATAAAATGGGATACTTTTATCCTGGAAAAATACGTAGAAAAAAAAATCCATCCACGCGAAGACCGACATCCGCGCGGACAGAGTCGCGGGCGGAATCTAGTAGTGTAATAAGTTCACATATTAATATTATTTAAAAATTACAAAACATATTTTAGTTTTATTGTAGAGGAAAACCAACAGCTCATAATGATTAAAGAAATAGGTTAAACATTTTAAAGCCAATTAAACCCAACCAATTAGTTAAAACCAATTCTTTAC
>LUGF01042682.1:426675-448762 GCA_001625245.1 Calycopis cecrops
ACACTGCCTTACTACCCTTTACTGGAACCATTTCGCCGCATTTTCAGGCCCTTATTTGAGAACCTCTGGATAAGACCAGGAGGCAGAAATTTTCGTCATCCAGTAAGCTATAATCACATACTTAAAATCCAAATTTCAAAATCGCGTAAGGAACCTTAGACTTGGCACGACTTTGTCTAGATTTCATTACTTCTTAGAGGTAAACAAGCAGCTCCATCGAGACATGGTTAGTTTTTTTACAGAATGTTTTTGTTGGGATTAAATATATAAAATTTATTTATTTAACATTTAATTAGCACAGGGCAAGGTTAACATAGTGTAATAAGTCCACAGATTATTATTATTTAAAAGTTTATAAAACATATTTTAGTTTTATTGTAGAGGAAAACCAACAGCTCATAATGATTAAAGAAATAGGTTAAACATTTTAAAGCCAATTAAACCCAACCAATTAGTTAAAACCAATTCTTTACAAGTAGCAATATAAATAGACTGTGCATACATACATGTTAATCTATATATATATATAAAACTCAAACGTGACATAGCTATCTATGAACGCACAGCCCAAACCACTGGACGGATCAAGCTGAAATTTGGCATCCAGGTAGATGTTGCGACGTAGGCATCCGCTAAGAAAGGATTTTTAGAAATTCAACCCCTAAGGAGGTGAAATTGGGTTTTGAAGTTTATATAGATTTCTTAGAAATTAACGCGGGTGAAACCGCGGGGCACAGCTAGTCATATATTAAAATTAAATTATAAGTACCGTACCGGACCGTAAAATATTCATTTAGAATGACTGGTTGTTGAGAACGATTTAGAATCAATTTCTATATGGGAAAAGTTAAGATTTTCAGATACCTAGAATAAATAATTTATTTTTGTATTAATATTAATAAGATAATTGTGTTAGTTCTAAATAATATTGTGCATGTCTGTATTAATGTAAACACAAGCACAAGACGTCAGAAATGTTAATATTTATGGTAATCTTATTAATATTATAAATGCGATAGTTTGTATATTTGTTAGTTGTTACTTCTTCACGCAAAAACTGCTGAACCGATTTTCATGAAATTTTGCACACACATAGAGAGTAATTTGGATTAACACATAGAGTAGTTTTATCCCGAAAACATGGGATGCTATGGGATGATTTTCCACGATATCGAAATTTACGCGTGTGAAACCGCGGGGCGCAGCTAGTAAATAAATAAGAAGTCATATGACTAATAATTATCCATTTTTAAGTAAAAAAATCCTGAAAACCCGACGTGAAAGCCCCATTTGAACAATGAATTTGGATTGACTGGGTCTAAAATTTTTCCTAAATAGGTGTTTCACCGATTGTATATAAAAATATCAAAATTTGTAAAGTAGTGTTATTAATTAAACTATGCCGTTAGATGTGTTGAGTTATCGAGGGCGTGTGAAGACAAACACTTGCTCATAGTTTGTCACAGACCTATCGGTCGAACCGGTTGGATTTGGAGCAACTTATCGCCCGTAATCCAGAAATAGAGGTCCATGACCAAGTTCCTCCCAGGCGATATCTCGTACAAAACTTGACAGAGTACCGTCAGTTGCAACTTCTATATTCTGTCATATTTTATTATTAGCTGCACGGTTTTAAAGCTATTCAGTTTTTGTAACTGGATACTACCGCACGAAACGCGACAGCACAGCTATCATTTTATAACGGTATCATGTTAGCGAGAGGTACCTCCGAGGACGTGCAGGTCCAATTCGGCTGCAACACAGCCATCTCTTACACTGTCTCCGATATTTGTAGTACTTTTCCTTAGGCGTTGTTAAAGTTGCCTTTGAAGGTCGTGTGAAGTGCTAACTTAATCCACAAACAATTTCATAGTTGACTTGTTTCGTTTAACGTAATGGGATCGACACATCATCACCATCAGCCTGTTGCAGTCCACTGTTGGACGGCGGTCTCTCCCATGCCACTAACCTCGATCTTCGGCTATTCTGTCCTATATTCGATACCTATGTTGTGATAAATTATTATTCGCGAGAATTTTTTTTATAGAGGGACAAAAGAGAAATCGAAGCCAATTTTCATGACTACTGACGTCCATAGATATCCGCGTAGGCTATACATATGCACTGAGGCATGATGCACTGCCTTCCTTTCTCCTCCCACCTCCATCGGCCTGCGCCGGCTACTTACACACCGCACGAAACGCGACTGTCTGTTGTCTACTTGCATGCTTTCACTAACCCATCAACGGTGGTTTTTTTTATGATATAAAGAGACAAACGAGCGGTCGGATACATTTTCATGACTACCGACACCCACAGACATCCGCATAGAGGCTATACAGATGCGCTGCTCTCCTTTCTCCTCCCACCTTATAGGTCTTCATTATAGGTAGATCTCCTTGAAGCACTTTCATTTTTTACTAACGGACGCCTTCAAACTCGGTTTTTGTGAATCTTCTTCACTAATTAAAACACTAAAAAAAATTCAAATCGGACCAGTAGTGCCAGAGATTAGCGCGTTCAAACAAACTAACAGCTTCAGCTTTATATTATTAGTATCGATTTTTTCCGGAAATGCATTGGGATACCGGTTCTGGGTGAGATCCGATAGGTGTTTGAGGCTCGCGAATGAGTCGATTATCCACTTAAACTCCGTCGATGCCTTATTGCGAGGTTCTCTGGATCTGGCAACTGGGCGACTGGCCAGTCCTTCAGAAGTGGGGTTGCCAGGTGTCAGGATTTGGCCGGACATGTCCGCCTTTTTAGGGTTCCGTACCCAAAGGGTAAAAACGGGACCCTATTACTAAGGCCCCGATGTCCGTCCGTTCGTCAGTCCGTCCGTCCGTCCGTCCCTCTGTCACCAGGCTGTATCTCATGAACTATGATAGTTAGACAGTTGAAATTTTCACAGATGGTGTATTTCTGTTGCCGCTATAACAGTAAATACTAAAAAATTAAATAACATGAATATTTAAGGGGGCCCCATACAATAAACGTGATTTTTTGCTCCCATACAAAAGATAAGCTCCCGTTTTCGTAGATAATGGTGCGGAACCCTTCGTGCTCGAGTCCGGCTCGCACTTGGCCGGTTTTTTTCAGTTGTGTCGGACCAAATTTACACAAGTCCGGCCTGGCCGGCTTCTATTAGGCTTTTGACGAGTTTGCCAAAAAGTTCGCTTTTGTACGACACGACTAAAGTGCATACGACAAAACTACCATTTTTTTTTCTTTAAAAACTCAGTGTGTCAGGCTTTCACGGCAAAATTTGAGCCTGTGTCAGGCTTGTTGATTTTTGGGTCCACCACCTTAGTCAGAAGAGACCGGACTTCTCCAAAAGGAGGGCTAATTCGACAACCTCGAGTAACCCTTTCCGAGGTCAATGCCGTGTACTAGAGTCAGGTTCCCACCCTGACCCCTGATCCCAAGTAGGGAGGCGTAAGTTGCGCGCAGCGCATACGCCAATCTCTTCTCGGTCCTAATCAAAATTTGCGCCTGGCTCATGGACTATTAAGTATAAAGCATGTCTAAATGAGTAAAAATTCTTAAGGCTTGTTGATTTTTGGGCCTAACAACCCTAGTCTTCTGACTAGGGTTGTTAGGCCCAACCCGACCGAACTTGTCCAAAAGGGGGGCTAATGCGACAACCTCGAGTAACCCTTTCCGAGGTCAATGCTTTGTACTTTAGTCAGGTTCCCACCCTGACCCCTGATCCCAAGTAGGGAGGCGTAAGTTGCGCGTAGCGCATACGCCAATCTTTCTCGGACCTAGTCGAAATTGCGCCTTGCTCATGGACTATTAAGTATAAAGCATGTCTAGATGTGTAAACATTCTTAAGGCTTGTTGATTTTTGGGCCTAACAACCCTAGTCAGAAGAGACCGGATTTCTCCAAAAGGAGGGCTAATTCGACAACCTCGAGTAACCCTTTCCGAGGTCAATGCTTTGTACTGGAGTCAGGTTCCCACCCTGACCCCTGAACCCAAGTAGGGAGGCGTAAGTTGCGCGTAGCGCATACGCCAATCTTTCTCAGACCTAGTCAAAATTTGCCTCTGGCTCATGGACTATTAAGTATAAAGCATGTCTAAATGAGTAAAAATTCTTAAGGCTTGTTGATTTTTGGGCCTAACAACCTTAGTCAGAAGAGACCGGACTTCTCCAAAAGGAGGGCTAATTCGACAACCTCGAGTAACCCTTTCCGAGGTCAATGCCGTGTACTGGAGTCAGGTGGACTATTAAGTATAAAACATGTCTAGATGTGTTTTTTTTTTTTTTTTATGGTTTGGGGGGCAAACGAGCAGTCGGAGCCATTTTCATGACTATCGACGCCCATAGACCATGTGTATACATTCTTATCCAATGCGGATTTCTCACGGGCATCAGCTAATTAATTCATTGCATTTTAAACGAATGATAAACATGCAATTATGTACATTACGTTGATAAATTATCACGATGTTTATAAACTAATGAAGACGGGGTATTAAGTCCGCTGAACTCGCGGCAGTATCAAATACGAAATGTAATGTTGCCAGACATCCCAAATTAAGCATAATTATATGTCCCGTTCGGAACAGAATGTCTCGCTTTTTGTAGATCTTCACAAGAATCTAAGGCGTAAGCTCTAGAAACCATTGTCCGGTAATTTCAATGACAAGTAATGAAATCAATTTGAATTTTTATTAGATACTAGCGGCCGCCCGCAACTTCGTTTACGTGAATCCGCTTTTTTACCGCAGTCGGTTAAAAAGTAGTAAGTAGCCTTCCTCGCTGAATGGACTAACTAATACTGAAGTAATTTTTCAAATCGGACCAGTAGTTCCAGAGATTAGCGCGTTCAAACAAACAAACTCTTCAGCTATAATATTAGTATAGATGATAGAGTAAAATAGGGTGACGCATTTGTAGAATTTTTGGTTTGCCCAAGTATGGTCACTGAAGCCTCAGACTGCTCGCCTTCTTTTCCAAAGAATAATCTAGCACTCTTACTTCTTCTTCATTTTCAAGTGTCTCCAATTCTAGTGGCGGTTGACAGATTTGCGTATCTCTTTCTCTTCTTAGTGAACGGTAACAGTTCCAACAGTCCTCATAGGGTTGCCAGATGGGGTATTCGTCGGTATTTTCTCGACATTTTGTGTCATGTTACGAGTCCCCAAAAAATATAAAGTGTCCCCACAAAATACGTATATAAACAGATACGACATTGGCACAGGCAAACCTCGTTCAGAAATAGTAGTAGTACAGTATGTTTATTTTTCTCCCGATCTACTGTCTATTATAAATCTGATTTCTTTTTCTTTTTCCAGATCTTTTAGTCTTCCCATCTGATAACCCTAGTTCCACAGCATTGACATTTCCACCCACTCTCCGATTCTACGTAGACTATGACTTCTTCCATCTACTCTTTGCCCACTACTTTACCAACTATTCTCGTACTTAAACTTGTATATTCTGCAGGGACTGGAGTACAGATGGGTCCAAACAGGCAAGCTGTTGGCGGACGGTCCGATCACGGCGCTGTCGTGGAACCTCGAGGGCACCCGGCTGCTGACCGGCGGGCGGGTGCTGCAGCTGTGGCACCAGGCGTCCCTGTTCCAGGATGACAGCAGCCAACGTGAGTTTACTCCAAGTTTTCGCACGAGAGCTCGAAAGCTCAAAGACACAAGATTATATTCTGACATATTATGTAGGAAGGTGATTAGTATAAATGCTAGCACATACGCTACTAGTCAGGTTAAATTGCTCACATCTTCAACTACGAACAGATCGGCCTGTTATATGCTATATCTATACCCCCTTATTAATAAACGTAGAATAACTTTATTCAAGCATTAACCAAGTAATAAACTGACATCTGTCAAATTCCATATTAAAAAACACATAAAAAGTATGGAATTTGACAGATGTTGTTGAATTATTGAATGATTTATGATAATTGAATGTTTATAATAAGGGGGTTAGAGAAGAGACTAATCCCAAATACTTTTCGTGACTCACAAAGCTCAATTAATACCGCCGTACGAGTAAGGCTCAATTCACACCAAAAGCGCGGCGAAGCGCAGCGAAACGGAGCGCACTTTCAGTGTCATATAAATTTAAACTTTATTTTCATTACTGTAGTACTTATTATCGAATTCTCGCGACTTCCGCGCGGATTCCAGCGAATTCTCGCGCAGTCGCGGAAATCCGCGCGACTCGTTCGAGTTTCTCGTGCGATAATAAGTATTATAGTAATTATTATAAAGTTGAAATTCATATGACGCATAAACTGCGCTTCGCTTCTCTTCGCTTCGCTGCGCTTCGCCGCGCTTTTGGTGTGAATTGACCCTAAGTTATTCTGAGACAACCGCGCGCGAGTGTTTTCACCCGTCAGGGGGGTCATAGGAGGGACTCCTGGTCGTGGTCTTCTCCATGAACCAAACGTTCACGTCAGCGCCGATGCCATTTTACATAACACGCGTGATCTGCCCCGATGCCAGGATCGGAGGTGGAGTCATTGCGATTCCCTGGGCATGCTCACAAACATACAAAGTCTTATATAGGGACGAATATTTCCCATCTGAGAGAGGGTCTAATGGCAATCCAGTCAAGCTGTAGGATTAGGCTCCTCTCGCACTGCATAAACTTAGGTCGGATACAGTTATATTAGACAGTGTAGTAAATGCGCAAGTAGGCTCACTCCAGCACCTGGATTTGATGGCGACCGAGCATAATTTTGTTCAACCGGCACTCGAAAACGAAGGCCAGATGGCTACAAGGATGTGTCGTCGCCGTCGATGCTGCTATGACGTCAGGCGTCAAAAAACGATTAGTGGATAAACGATAAAAATCAGAATTAGGTACTTCCCAATTTTATGCGCGCCCATAACTTTAGAACGACTGTACCGCATTTGAAAATTATTTCACTTTTGCGTTCGTCGCCAATGTTTTTATGTTTATGTTTCAAAATGGTACGGTAGTATTAAAGGGATTGAAAATTTTCATTTTATCAAAATTAGGTAACGTTTCCATGACAACAAATTCTCGAATCATGACACAGCGTCTATCGGGACGGATTTATATCTATACTAATAATATAAAGCTGAAGAGTTTGTTTGTTTGAACGCGCTAATCTCTGGAACTACTGGTCCGATTTGAAAAATTCTTTCAGTATTAGATAGTACATTTAGTGAGGAAGACTATAGACTCCTTTTTAACCGACTGTGGTATAAAAATGGATTCACGTAAACGAAGTTGCGGGCATCGCTAGTATATATATATAAATGAAACCCGCCAAATGTTGCTAAGCCTATAACATCGAACGACTACCAAATTGGTTAACATTTTCTATTTGTGAGTAAGTTATGGCGGGGGCCAAGGTTTATATGGAATTATGGAGGAAGATATTTGAAAAATGGTGCAGTAATATTTAAAAACTGGTTGAGAAATCCTAACATGTTTACTACAGTAACAAGATGAAAGATCCGAAACGTAACATAACGTCAACACATTGTCCTGTCATAATTGCATACATTGTTGTCATGGTGACGGACAACAAAGTATGCAATTATGACAGGACGTCTGTCGGGACAGATAAAATAAAAATCTAAATACTCTTGTAACTTATGAACTCTAACTGCATTTTACTGACGCTAAGATTGCAGCCATTGCCGCGAGACAGTGATATTACGAACCAAATACCGCATTGGCACTCATCCAGCGCGTTTTCCGGATACAGTTTTATCGATCTTATCGCAACGAGACTAATTTAACCGGCCTGCTGTTTCAAGTAGACGCCTATGACGTGTTCCGTTTATTGGACTTCTAAACCTCAATAAGGTTTTACTTGTCTGGTGGCTGTTTGAATTTGGAATATATTTTTATTAGAGTTTATTTACTCCATATGAAGCTTACATTTCTTACGCATCTGTCGTTTATCATCGAGACTAATTTAACCGGCCAGCTGTTTCAAGTAGACGCCTATGACGTGTTCTGTTTATTGGACTTCTAAACCCCAATAAGGTTTTACTTGTCTGGTGTCTGTTTGAATTTGGAATATATTTTTATTAGAGTTTACTTTTTCCATATGAGGCTTACATTTCTTACGCATTCTGTAGTTTATCAACGAGACTAATTTAACCGGCCAGTTGTTTCAAGTAGACGCCTATGACGTGTTCTGTTTATTGAACTTCTAAACCCCAATAAGGTTGTACTTGACTGGTGTCTGTTTGAATTTGGAATATATTTTTATTAGAGTTTACTTTTTCCATATGAGGCTTACATTTCTTACGCATCTGTAGTTTATCAACGAGACTAATTTAACCGGCCAGCTGTTTCAAGTAGACGCCTATGACGTGTTCTGTTTATTGAACTTCTAAACCCCAATAAGGTTGTACTTGACTGGTGTCTGTTTGAATTTGGAAGATATTTTTATTACAGTTTACTTACTTCTTATGAGGTTAATTCTCTTTCGCGTCTTTCGTTTAGCAACGAGACTAATTAAACCGGCCTGTTGTTTCAAGTAGACACCTAGTATGACATCTAAACAGGGTCATAATACACAAGCGTAAGGTTTTACCACACGCAGACCCTTACGTCTCCTCCGCATCTTTCGTTTTAAAATCTTGTTAAATGGAAGCCTTAGTCTCTGTAAAAAAACTGGCGACAAGATGTGTTGTTGTTGTATATTAAATGACAATCCTACTAATATTATAAAGGCGAAAGTTTGTGAGAATGTTTGTTACTCTTTCACACAAAAACTACTGAACGGATTTTCATGAAACTTTACAGTAATATAGCTTTCTTATCAGAATAACATAATAAGTTAAAAAATATAGGGATTTTTGAAGTCCGAAATTCACGCGGGCGAAGCCGCGGGCGGAAGCTAGTCAGTAATAAATAAATAAGTATATAAATAAATAAATATGTAAATAAATAAAAGTTTATTTCAGATTTTGTTATAATCCATAGATTGTTAGTGACAGTTTCCATTATCCTATGTTAGTATTATTATTATTATTTAAGCCGTCCTACGGCAATTTCGAGCCAGTGGTGCTGGATGGAGCAGTCGGACCTGGCAGCAATCATCTTTAATATGCTGTCGCTGGAACGTAATGAATTAATGAATTAAGTAATGAATTTTGATTTTTTTAATTGACATTCAAGCTGCGTGTGTACTCAACTCTAACTATAAGACTGAGAATAGTCAGCGAAAATATTAGAGTGCTTCTTTTTACAATATTTACTTATTAATTATTATCATTATCTGATACTCATGTCCCATTTTTTCTATTTCCATTGAGCCTCTTTTAAGTACCACAGGCATTTTTGTTTGGCATATTCATTGTTATGCAAATTCTAATCGACTACGTGATTCACTGATCAATTGATGAGCTGATTGCTCGTCCGATTCTTTATTATACGGATTTTGCGTGCCAAACGACCACCCAATCCCGCTGAGTTTATTCTTTCGGCTAAGCGTTTATGTTCGCATAGGATCAATATTTATTTAAACTAAAGTACCATGTCGTTCGTTCCACTTACATTCTAACCCCGGGGTTCCCTTTTCGAGATAAAAAGTAACCTTTGTGTTAATCCTGATTGTAGATACAAATCTAGATTGAAACTTTCTTAAATTTCTGTACCAAATTTCGTTAGCTGGTTATAATTTTTTTATAATCTAGTCGTCTAACGGACGCTGATAGCAATCCGAGGAAGCTGCATTGCGTTTCTCATCTCTTCCACAGCAAAGGTTCAGGTTCGAAATCTATTACGACTCAAAAATTAGTTACTTCGTGCTCATGTTGTGCTTTCAACAATAGGGACGAGCATACAGGTGTATGTATGTAAATCCTACTAATACTATAAATGCCAAGGTTTGTATGTTTGTTTGTTTGTTAATCCTTCATGCAAAAACTGCTGAACCGATTTTCATGAAATTTGGCACACACATAGAGAGTAACTTTGATTAACACATAGGGTAGTCTTTATTTCGAAAAAATGTTCCTATGGGATGCCATGCGATGATTTTCTATTTTCCACGGGATATAAATTTACGCGGATGAAGCCGCGGGCCTCAGCTGGTATTTTATAGTTTTAACAAAACTGCTAAATGATTACATAATAGTATAACTACGTCGCGGTTGACCAGTCACACGTAAAACAACATATTATGTTCGTGGTAATTGTGGTGCAAATGACTCCACGTCGAGTGTTGAATGCAGAAAAAATGTGGGCAAAATCGAGCGTGTAAATTGTTTCTTCTGTATAGGCGAAGGTCGCCGCTTGACTCCGTCAGAGGTAGTGCCACGCTGCATGCATGCAACCGTATTAGGCCCCTCGTTTACACGACACAGGCGTAGTGACAGCGGTGGTCGATGTAAGAGAGGCTGTACAGCCTCTGTGCGGATGTCATTGGGCGTCGGTAGTCATGAAAATGGCCGACTGTTCGTTTACCTCCTTAAGCTATCAAAAAAAAGTGGGCAAAATCAAGCGTAAAAATTATTGTTTCTTGTATATAGGCGAAGGTCGGACTTCTTGAAACAATCCCATGTTTCAATCGCGCTCACTATTTTCGAATGACGTGAAACAGCTATGTTTTGACGCAACGCTTCAATGATAATGGGGATGGGATGGAGATGTATACGGTTTTTTTTAAAGAACAATGGTTCAAAATTCAAACATGCCATTCAAATTCTAACATGCCTTGGACCTTAAACGCGCCCAACAATAAAACATACGTTGTTTTATTCGTCTATATTAATATAACAAAATACAATATTCAATGTATTTTTTAAAGACAGGAGAAATATGTAATTAAGTGAAATATATTTTTGAGATTGTTTGAAAATTAATAATCTGTGTTGTTAGGATTTGACAAATGACAGGTGTAGAATTAATGGAATGTATTGTGAGTTCTTGATAGAAATTCATATTATACCTACTTGTATTAAATAATATACTTTTTTTATATAAAATAACATATGAGTTATTATTTTTTTAGAAAAACTTTATTCCACATGTAATATAAATCACTTTTATTTTTTTATATGGTACATAGTACGGATCACAATGTAGTTTATCATACATGCAGTTAGTAGGTTTTCGGTGTATAGGCTTACAATTAATAATTTTACAGTCCACGAGTCGAAAACTTTTATGCTTATTATTATAATTAGTTAACAGTAATAGTGAATCCAATTTATATAATCGCTCATGGCTAATGTTTATGTCTAGATTTAATGTGAAAGCTATTTAAATATACAGTTATGTCATGCAACTTACAATACGGGGAGATATCCTTTCGGCAATAAAAGAAACAACTCTTTTATTTTGTGCTAATACAAAGTGACGTGCTATGCGATTTAAACATAACCCGCAGTTAACACAAAAAATACTTATAGACATTTTGTCTCTTTGAATCGCACAAGTCAAAACACAAAGAAATAATGAATTCCAAATCAAGTCGTATCGTAGTCCTTAAGCTTTGCAACAAAAAACTACGGAAAATCGCTCACAACAGAACAGTGGGTCGCTGCTAGAAAGCTAGAAACATTATCCGGTAGTGAAAGTAATTATAACCGAAAATCATACATACAGAACAAAATGAATATAATCATTTGTCCTGAACAATAAAACTTACTCATAGAACGTTCGATTATAACAATATCTGTCACCTCGCGATTGTCAGGTCATAAAAACCTAACTACCTTCCTGTAGAGCAAAATGACAATGGTGTTCATACAACAACAATACACAACTAATAATATAATATGCCCGGTGTTAGGAGGGTATATGTATAATCAACTGACTGACATTTGTCAAATACCACTATTAAGCCACAGAATATTGTAGTATTACCACTTTATTAACTTTATTTTAAAATCAATTTAAAATATTTCTCAAGCTTTAAAATAAAAAAAAGGTTTATATAGGATAATTACAATAATAATATTTTGGTGGCTGTCTAATCTCTGGGCTCGTTAATGGTCCAAAGTGACCATTGTTCTTTTTGTAACACACTTATAAAAATATGCTAACGTAAGGTTTTATAAGGCTGAATAAGATGTAGAAGAACTTGTCATCTTGTTTGCAGTTTTTTTTGTATGTAAAGTTTACCCGGACGCGCTGGCCTTCCTTACAACATCCCTCCCAAACCTCATCTCACGAAACGCGATAGCATAGCTCGTATTATGTAACACACATTGAAAGAAAACATCATATATTTTGGTAAATAAATGATAAAATTTGGTAAATAAAATAAAAAAAAAATTAATATCTATAGTTATATGAGCTGTGTATCGACAGATCTCTACAAAAAAATCTAATTTTGATGAGCTTCATCTACAGTTGCGAAGAAAAGTAAAACTCAAATAACTATAGTATAAATAACTATAGTCGGGTAAAAATACAATTATAAATTAAAATAATTGCCATGGCAAAAATATGTTTAAAAAAACGGTACTACTTTGACTCGGTAAGATGGGACCTGGCAAGAATGCTCTCTAGCCCAGCAATTCCCCCGATGTCGCCCTTATTTGGCGAAATCGGGGGTGGTGCGGGGGTAGAGAGCGGGGAATGGAATTTTTGCCAGGTCCCAACTTACCGCGTGCGTGTAGTATAGGTTTAGCAATAATTAAATAAACACGAAAGAATAGAATTTTCCAGTCATGATTAAACAACCAATTGTAGCTTCACTAACGAACCGAGACGCTCAGCTGTGAAACTTATACGAATCTTATGTTATTGTGCATTTTAACGAGCAATTCTTGGCTCATATGTGTATGTCGAAGTATTTTACATTATTTATCTAAAAAAGAAACCTAAAAATATTTAGTAATCTTTATTGCAAGGCCTATTGAACAGAAAATGTAAACAGAGAAAATACAAATTTACAATTCAAATTATAGCAAGGACACAAGTAAAGTATTATATCGAGATTATCCATTGCATTAGTGATAAAAGTTTGTCTTGAGAGTAGATAGCCTTTTTATAGCCTTCCTTCGCGTACAAACTACTGAATTGTATGAAATTTGGCACAGATAAAAAATATAATCTGGAATAACAATTTTTTTTTATATGAAAGGTTCCCTTGTGATATATTTTATGCGAGCGAAACCGCAGGCTAATAAAGAGTAAGAAGAAGGAATCTTTTTATGTCCAGCGGTTTGAAGAATATAAGAACTCTATTGAAATTAGTGTTTTTTTTATTATAGCCAGTTAAAGAATATAAGAACTCTTTTAAATTTACTTTTTTTTATTTCCAACCAGTTAAACGATATAAGAACTCTTTTCAATTCATTTTTTTTATTTCCAGCCAGCTCAGGCGTGACGTTCCAAATCGGCGGCGACAAGGAGGAGAAGCCGAAACAGCCGGAGGAGGAGGAGCCGGTGAGTGATAAGCGAGATAAGATACCGTGTCACCTGATATCATTGTTTTATTTCTAGACATATTCAGCGCATCGCAATTACGCACTCGCGTGTACTTGTCACGACTTATTACTAGCTGTGTCCCGCGGTTTTGCCCGAGTCATATGATACACACTTCACCATCTTATAGGATTTATAATTCGATTTTTAGAAATTCATATTCTAAGAGGGTGTAAAATTTCAACTTTTAAGAAATCAATTTATAAAAATCCTTGCTTAGTACTCACTTACATCATGAAAGGAATGGCTTTACTTTTTAAGTTTTTTAGTTAATTTTAAGTTCCTTTGTACAGTAGTTTTATTTTGCGTTGATATGTCAGTCGGGTTTGCCTTTTATATATATGTTCTGCATAGATTTAGCTTCAACTTTGATGCATGCACCACAGATTGTTTTTCATTGCTTAACTTGAAAAAGGTAGTGCCATTTTATATTGCAGCGGAAGGACTAGGAAATGCCTCACGCTCGCATGATAAAGTCAAGTGACTCGTGAAACGCAACAGCAGGATCACTGGGGTTCGGGGTTGGATATGCATGTGGCAGGATCACGTCTGCATTTCCGTGTGGATGTGGATAGCCAATAAAATACCTTCCTATATTTTTATTTCTATTCTATACTCTATTCGCTGCTAGTTAACCCCTTTATAGGTACTGTAAGAAAGGCCTCGACTCGGTGAACACGTTTCATTTTAATCTGCATGGCTCGATACCTATAGTCAACCCGTCAAGAAAGGCCTCCCGTCGGTAAACACATATCACTTTAACCCGCAGGGTTGAATACCTGTAGTTAACCCTTCTACACTTTTGAATGGCGTCGCGTATACACGTACCACATCTTGCAGGGTTGGATATGCGTGTGGCAGTGTCACACGGCGACGCCGGCGCACCACCTCGCCTTCTCGCCGGACGGCGTGCTGTTCGCGACGTCGGGCGTCAACGACAGGCTCGTGAAGATATGGTACCAGAACAAAGGTATGTCAGCTCTCGCACTTCGTAACCTCTACATCAGGGGTTCCCAAACTTTACTTCGCCAGAGACCACTTTTATATCATTCTCTATAGCAGGGACAACAGCGTGGGTATAATAAAAATATCTCTCTTCTCACTCACTGCACGGCAATCAACGGCTTACCGCCAGCTAAATTTAAAATCACTAGCGGACCATATTTTGGCTTCTGCAGACCACAGATTGGGAACTATTGCTCTAGATAAAGGGTCTACTTGCCTGGAAATATTTACTCCATGAGCCCTTAGTTAACTTTCCCTCTGGGTTGCTTTACAAACTATAGGAGCCATCTAGACTGTCACCGTTTAGTGCCTGAAACGTGCACTTTTTGTGTGCCCTCCCTCCCTATAGAGACGAGATACCTGCGCACGGTATTATACTGCAGGCGTGTATGTGCAGATAAGAGACAATTCACACCAAAAGCGCGGCGATGGGCAGCGAAGCGGAGCGCAGTTTACGTGTCATATGAATTTCAACTTTATAATAATTACAATAATATTTATTATCGCATGAGAAACTCGAACGAGACGCGCGGGGCCCGCGAATGCTCGAGCAGTCGCTGGAATCCGCGCGGAAGTCGCAAGAATTCGATAATAAGTACTATAGTAATGAAAATAAAGTTTAAATTCATATGACACTGAAAGTCCGCTCCGCTTCGCTGCCCTTCGCCGCGCTTTTGGTGTGAATTGACCCTAAGTGCATTGTCTATTCTCATAATCCGATTGGGCGGGAGTCTTACACCGACCGACAGCTTACCGTGCTCTACGAGGCACGGGGGTTTAACACCGCCAACTTCCAAACTACGGTCAGCTATTATATATTTAAAAATAGCAATAACACTGCTTTTATTGGTTCCACCCGGGGCCTTGCCACCCGAACCGAGCTACATAGCATACTCACACCACGGTTCAACATTCTCACTACCTACTAGATCACGAGGCAGTTTTTACATACAAAATTTTGCTACCACTATCTGGCACAGTGGTGATATTGCTCGAGTGGGAGGAGCATGTTACACCAGAGATCGCGGATTCAAGTCCCGCCTATAAAAATAAATATATAAAATTTCGTAAATTTATAAAACATATTAAATTTATTGTCCCTTGTCTAGTATTGTAAGGAGTCGTTAGTCTAGACCAGAGGTTCCCAACCTTTCCTTGACCAAGGACCACTTTTATATAGAATAGAATAGAATATACTCTATTTAGGTCTTTAGTAATTACACTGCTATACATTAACACAACTTAAAACTATAACATAAAAGAAAAGCAATACAAACTTAAAATAACGACACAAAAAAATAAAAGATAAAAAATTAAGTAAAACAAAAATACAGGACAGGCGAAATTATAACACCGGATAATGCACAACAGTGTAACAAAGCCCTAAAATGGTTACCACTCAGTTAATGGTTGTGGTACTCAGCTGGGAATACCACCACCCTGATATTATGTGGTACCATGTGAGATGAACGTACAGAACACTATGTTATTTTAACACCATAGAATTATTATTATTATTTTTTGTTATGGTATAGGGGGCAAACGAGCAGGTGGTTAGTGACTACCGCCGCCCATAGACATCCGCAAAACTAGGTGTCTTGCAGACGCGTTGCCGGCCTTTAAGGAAGAGGAATGCTCTTTTCTTGAAGATCCCTAAGTCGTATCGGATCGGAAATACCGAGGAAGGCAGCTGGTTCCATAGTACTGTTGTACGCGGTAAAAAATGGCGTTTATACCGCACAGTACTAGATTTAGGAATATCGAGATGGTGGGCATGGAACTTCGAGTTCTGTCGCGATGTCCTATGATGGAACTCAGCTGCTGGTATTAAGCCGAACAATTCCTCAATTCCTTTATTATATATATATATAACTAGCTTCTATCACAGTCATAGTCACAGTCATAGAACATATCGTTCTCGATAGCAGGGACCGCAGCGTAGGTACAATATAAATATCTCTCTTTTCATTCACTGCACTGCAATGGCTTACCGCCCGCTCAATTTAAAATCAATCGCGGACCATATTTTGTCTTCTCCGGACAACTGGCGCTCCACGAACCAGTGGTTGGGAACCGTTGGTCTACACTAACGTGATTACAGTCCACAGATGCCCCCCAGTCATGATAGCTCATAGAGCTCTTCTAGCTCAATACCCGTGTCGGCATCTTTTTAGCTGCCGCGCGTGAGCTGCTCCCCTCCGTAAGAGGGGGGGAAAGGAGGACACCCGCTATCCTCCTGGCCAAGATAATAATAGTATAACCTATTAATCGCAATATTCCGGTTTACCTTCTCCCAGATTAGCTGGGAAAGAAGGGGGGGTCTGCACCCCCATCGACCACTAATTACGGAGGCTCGAGCTACCTTACCATACAGATGAAGCTGCACTGGGCCTTCAGTCTGCTAGCGTATATTCTATTAAAAAAAAAAAAAAGTCCGCAGATATCATTAATTGTATGTTTGTTCGTCACAGTTCTGACGCAGGCGCACAGCGAGCACTCGCCCACGGAGCTGAACTACACGTTCATATACGTGGCGCACCCGCGCGCCATCACGCACCTGTCGTGGAGGAAGACGAGCAAGTACATGCCCAAGTGAGTTTTCTCCTGTTACTGGTGCGCACATCTCCACACATGTTAAGGAGTTTACTCCTTAGAAAAGGATGTGTGGCCCGCAATCTATACAGGACTAGCGGACGCCCGCAATTTCGTTTACGTGAATCCGCTTTTTTAACGCAGTCGGTTCAGCCTTTCTTGATTAATTTTTTTTAATTTTTTTTTTTTTATGGTATAAGGGGGCAAACGAGCAGTCGGAGCCATTTTGATGACTACCGACGCCCACAGACATCCGAATAGAGACTATACAGATGCGCTGCCCTCCTTTCTCCTCCCACCTCCATGGACCACCGGCTACTTACACACCGCACGAAACGCGAAATTGGACTAAGTAATACTGAAAGACTCTTTCAATCAGATCAATAGTACATTAGCGATGTTTTTAGTGCGATTTTATTAATACATAGATTGACGGACAAGGTAATTTAATTACAAAAAAATTGAGATAGATCAAAATGCAATATCATAATCATACTTCCGACAATCAAGTGATAGAATCTGAAACCGATAAATTGCATTTTGATCTATCTTATATGATTTTTTCTTTTAAGATACATCTATTATTGAAAACCGCACTAAAATCCTATGCATAGGTACTTTAAACGACGAAATATGAAAGAAATATTCTGTTTCTACCCCCAGAGGCAGCGTGGGTAACGTTCTTGTGACGTCATGCGTGGACAACATCTGCCGCGTGTGGGCGGAGACTCTCCTGCCCGACGACGAGTGGGGCTCCGCCCCCCACGCGCGTTCGCCGCCGCGCCGCCAGCGCGCCACGCACCGACACAAGCACCGCTTCATGCAGCGCCTCAAGCACATGAAGTGAGTAGTGCGTGTGTGTGTGTGTTGCTGCACAAGTGATGACTCGTGGACATCTGCTGCGTGTAGGCGAAGAGCCTGCTGCCCGACGAGGATTGTCGACTAGAACAAATATCGCTTCGTGCAAGTGTTAAAGCAAGAAGGGAGTGTCGCGAACACTGATCTTTATCATCAATCAGTCAGTATATATGGTGCAAAGTACTTGCAGTCTTACCCTACATTTTTAAATTTTTGCGTCCTTTGATCTACAGTCATTACTCCATCAGATATCCAGTTATATAAATATCAGTGGTCTCTACCGTGGTCTATTATAAGAAATGAAAAATCCATCCGTTAACGTATTGTTATACATTCAAACCACAATATAATTAAGAACTTTTATCACAGGGCAACACAGGGCAGGCTAGGGTTGAACCGGTGGTAGATGGAAATTTTTGACATTCAAAAAGCAATTTTTTAAATTCTATTTTGAATAAAAATATTTTGATTTTGACACATTTTTTTTACTGAATTTCAGAACATGTTTTCACATCCGACGCACTGCGGCGTCGTCAAAGCAGCCGGGCGCGCCCATACCCACTCTCCCCTCTACATACAGCGCGCACGACTTCCACAACCCCTACCACGCCACCTCCTACACCGGGGGTGAGTTTGTACTCTTGTATGTGTAATGATTGAATAAGTGATATTAATTATATATTATATATTAATAAGATTCAATCATTACACATACAAGAGTATTATATAAAAATATATTTTATTATACATATTTTATTTAAAAAGTCACAAGCCTGTATACAGTATAAAAATTGTAATTCCCTATTTTTATAAAAAAATATTATTTATATAAAAATTCTCGTGTCACAATGTTAGTTACACTTCTCCGCTACGGCTCGACCGATTATCATGAAATTTTGCGAGCATATCGGGTAGTTCAAAGAATCGCCCAACGTCTATTTTTCATCTCGATATTTCTACGAGATCGAAACATAAATAACTTCCCTGTTGCAACAACCTGCCGATGATCAGTAACTAACAATATTTTTAAATAATTAACTATCATCAACAATTAGTGTAGGTACATGGTAAAAAAAAACTGTGGATACTTTTGACAGGTAAGTTATGACGTCACATTCGTTCTGTACGATATTGTATGCGCATACTTGTTCCAGGGCTGCACTTTCACCTGGCCGCGTCAATAAACGCGGAGACCGACATTCCCCTCGTGCCGTCGCTGTCGGGTGGCGGCCGCTTCATACTGCACTGGCTGCACAACAAGGAGATGCACTTCACTAGCCAAGCCGAGACTATACTGCACGATCTCACCAAAAAGGTATTTACAAAAGTTTTGAACGTCGAATAGTATCCGTAATAAAGAAATTCGAAGAATAAAAATAATCAAAATAACTGTGACATGCTCATGCTCGTAGCGCCTCGTAGCCGTGCTACGAATTGGTAGCTCCAGCTGCGTGTGCTACGTAGCACATTGCTAATACGACCCATTACATTTTTCTCGTCGATAAAGTCAAACGCTGTTGAAGATATGACATCTAACAATTTCATTTTGTGTTATTTATTAGATTTCTTACTTTTTTATTTTTAACCGACTTCAAAAAAAAGGAGGTTCTCAATTCGACCGTATATATTTTTTTTATGTGTTCGCGGATAGCTTCTTCGTTTTGTAGATACTACTTTTAACTTTGAATACTTATATATTTTCACTTAATTTTAAAATCAAAGAAACTATTTTATTTTAAACCAATGATCAAATACTATGAAATTAAAAATGGATTAATATTCTTATGGAATGGATTTATATTATTAATATTCTCGTCAAAGTTCCTTTTTTTATATAAATTGGGAATGCGTGAATCGACTACGTTCTATGAGATATTATGATTTTTCTTCGTTTATTCTTTCATTATTGTTGTGTATTTATGTTTTTATTTTCCAATATAACTGAACGATAATTGTAGATATTGGACAAAGAGGAGAACGAGGAAGGAGGTTCGAGTTCGGAGCACACGGCACACGCGGAGGGAGAGAATGACATGCGTAGGTTATGAATATTTACTTACGAATACATACAAACATACTGTATACTGTGTGCTCAGTCATTGTTCATGTACGCCGTTGTGTAAAGTGGATGGGTCGGACTTGTGACGAGACTACCCTCGGTGATTACGTAATTAGACGACGAAATTTTAGGAAATTTCGCTTGTGACATTGTTATGTCCCATAATTACATAAAAACAATGGTTTAAAAAAGGTTTTAAAAAAAATTGTGTATGAAAATGGATCTATAAAAAGCAGATAAATCTTCCATTAATAAAATTTCGATATTGCCAAAGCGTAAATTAAAATAAATGTAGCTTGACTCCAAGTAAACATAAAAAAATCTTGAGTTATAAAGTTATCTCTTCACTACTTCTTTATGGTAAATTCATAACTCACAACTTACCATTTCATGATGGTCCTCTATACACTTTACAGAACAATCAGAAGTAATTGGCTAGTACACATGTGTGGATTGAATGCGTGTCTCGTACAAGCATCAAACTAAATGTCTGACACGATCAACTTCAGTTTAGTTATCTTTGATTTAGCAAATCCTAACTGAAATAATGATTTGTTGTGAGTGAAAATTACGTTATTTTCATATCTAAGACTAATAGGAACAAGACGCTTTGTGTCGTAAAGTCGATCCATTCATTTTATATTGGTTATATTTATACTAATTTCGGCTACTTGCTATAAAGCAGAGCTTCCTAAGTAGTTTGTATTCCATCGCTACTTGGTATATTGTAACGGTGTCGCTTCATTCGGCCGCTTATTTCATGCTGCTGTAGGATCTAGGCGCCCGAGCCATCATTTAACTAAAGTGCTCTCCGAGGACAACAGCAATAGTGATGAGCAGCCAGGTAAATATAGCACATTTTGAGAAACACATTGGGCTAAAACACATAACCGCGTTGCGTCATGGCAAGGTCAAAATTAGCGGCGCCGTCCATCTACCCAAAGTCTGCAGTGCCAAACGCTGCTATATAAATTAATGTAATATAATATTAAATAGCAATACGCTTATTGTGATCGATGGCAGAAACACGTCTATCAGTATTTATAGTACCACAGACTTATCTGACCCAGCCAACACTGAAACTAAAGCCGTGATTTAGAAATGACAATCAGTTGTCAGTTTTGTTTATGGACACGGCACATAACATTTACCCTTAAGTGATTAGAGAAACATTATTTTAAAAGTTTTATCTTTTATGCAAGAAGAGAAACGTCTCCAAGCGCCATTAATACCGTTTGTAATATTGTTGATTGTTTGTAAATTTGATTTTTTACACGACCATAATTATAACATTAAAATGTAATGTTTCACTTTTTTATTTCTAATTTATTATTTCCGATTAACTATTAAAATAATAATTACAATGATTTTGGTGTTGTGATGGCATAATTTTAATTAGTCCCACCACACATTTTTTTTGACATTAAAATCGGGATTTTTATTTAGTGGCAACACTTCATTAGACTAGCTAGACTACCAGACTAGCACTGCTATCACTAGCTGACACCGGATCAGATAAGTTTGTGGCATTATAAGAATCACAAGAAAATAGTCACTCAACAGTTCAGTACCTAGTGTTTTTCGCGGTACTGCAACGCAACGTCCAACTGCGTGTTGCGTTGCGCCTCTGCGCCGCCGCGCCGCAACGCCTTTATGTGATTTGGCCCTAACAGCTACGCCACATACACTTCACAGTTATTATTTAAAAAATATGTTTTTTATCTGTCAAGCAAAAGCTAATTACATATTCTTGTGCTTTAGCTGGACTAGAATCGAAATACATTACTCGGCCTATTTAAAACATAATATGTAAGTTCGACATGCTAGAATACAACTATTAAAACAATTGTTTTCCGTGTACAAACAGATAGCAAAACATATACTACTCGACCGCGTTAACATGGCACCTGGCTCAATTGATGACGTTTATAGTACTGAGTGAAAAAAAATATTTACATATAAAAGTTATTTTTTTTTTGAAGTATATGATATTATAACAACATTTATTTTGTGCTAAGCGTTTATTATGAGCTTATTGCTGTGGCAGCACCGGACGGAGGGACAGATTTAGTACAGGAGATAGAGAAACAAAACTTATAAGGAATTATATAATATACATTTATTTGTTGAAGCCCTTCAATAAATATCAATGGACATTCGATTCAAATGGA
>LUGF01042682.1:449113-462070 GCA_001625245.1 Calycopis cecrops
GAAAACTTTTAAAAAATCCTGTGGCTAATTTATTGCTCTGATTGATTTGATTTTTGTTGTGTAGTCTGAAAATAATACACTAAATATGTGGTTTCATTTAATGCCTCTCGCTTGTATCAACCTTGTACATAATAAATGTCAGGATGTCTGTACCCTGCGACCTACGGATAACAGACTGATGGTTTGAAGGATATGGGTGGTGGATTGGATACTCACTGCTACCTGTTCGGACTCTTGCAGATAATTAAGGCGGTTTGTGTCTTCGCCACAGTGAATTACTAAACCTGAAGAAGTACCTATATTTACAACATCGTTGTCAAAAGTAAAAGAGAATTTATTCATATAAAGATTACATTTATACAATACATTATTATTAGTGTGGTTCTACATAATATATACGTACAAATATAGTATACTAGTGTGCGTCTTAAAGAGTCAGCAACGCTGCTGCTCCATCCGGTGTTGATGCGCGATTATGTTCAAGCGTGAACATTTGTGTTAAATTTGGAGAACGCACTGTCTCTAATAACAAATTTATGTAGGTAGCTGTTACAAAATAAAACATCCAAACCTAACTGTTAAAACAAAAACTAAAACTACTAAAAACTAAAAAAAAACAATAACAAATATTTTTTTTTTAAGTAACAAGAAATTTTAAAAAAACTGTGATGCTAACGCTACTTGTCTTTTACATCAAAAGCCAGGTGCCATGTTAACGCGGCCGAGTAGTACTATCCAAACATGTAGCGATTTACTTTCTTGCAGACTTGCACACATAATGAACTACTAGTAAAAGAAAAAATATACTATTCTTGTGCAAATCTTAATTCAGCTCTTGTAAATCTCACAACTATTTAGTATAGGTAACTTTGAGAACGTATCTACCCCTGTACTATGCAATACGTTATGACCCTGTACCATTAAACGTGTTAACACCCTGTACCATGCTACATGTTAAGATCCTATATCATGAAACGTGTTAATACCCTGTACCATGCTACATATTAAGACATTTTATCATGAAACGTGTTAAGACCCTGTACCACGTTACATGTTAAGACACTGTATCATGAAACGTTTTTAGACCCTGTACCATGCTACATGTTAAGACACTACCATGAAACGTGTTAAGACCCTGTACCATGCTACATGTTAAGACACTATCATGAAACTTATTAAGACCCGGTACCATGCTACATGTTAAGACCCTGTAACATGAAACGTGTTAAGACCCTGTACCATTCTACATGTTAAGACACTGCACCATGAAACGTGTTAAGACCCTGTACTATGCTACATGTTAAGACACTGTATCTTGAAAAGTGCTAAGACCCTATATCATGCTACATGTTAAGACACTGTATCATAAAATGTGTTAAGACCCTGTACCACAGATTAATAAACCTAACAGATACTTCACTCCCATACAAAAGTGCAAATACCTACCGCTATAATTACCTACAAAATCTCGCTCATGTTCACAACGAAGAAAAATGCACCTTATTTACGCGCTCATAGAGATGCAGATTGTATGGGTTACGTGCAAACGCGTCATAGAACGATAACGATAGGGTTGGTAGTAACATGATTTTTATAATAAAACAAATATTGTGAAATACCTATTAATAATTTTTATTCGTGAATTAGTGTAATAGATGTATACATATTATTCAGTATGAATATAAAGTTGTTTTTAGATGGAATAATCCATAGTACAAATAAAAACGGATAAATACATTGTAAAGGTAACTATAAAAAAGTTTAAATTTGTGTTGTTTTAATGTACTTTTTTTGGCTCCGGCTGATCGTTTGTCCCCTAAAGGTATTATAAAAAAAGCAACGAGATAGGAACTAGAAAAAATAAGCACCTAAGTACGTAGTAACTACATAATATTTATGTATACAATACATGTATATTTTATGGTTCCGTACCTAAAAAGTAAAAATGGGACCCTATTACTAAGCCTCCGCTGTATGTCTGTCACTAGACTAAAGCATAAAAAGTAGTCTTAAACCGTGATAGCTAGGACGCATAAATTTTCACAGAATAAATAATAATTAAATGGAAATTAAGTAAATATGACAACAACAAACAACAACAAACATGGGCTTCCATACAACAAAAATAAGCAATTTTTAATCATTCTTTACTCGATATTAATAATCAGGTAGAAACTTGAATAAGTATTTAAAAAGTAAGTATTTGGAAATACATTACGTATACCTAATAATAAATAGGTACCTAATACATCAAAAACAAAATCGCACAGTGCTTAATATGTGAACGCGCGAGCGTGCGACGGCCCTGTGTCGCCGATATCTTCGAAGATAGTCGAATCGGTAGGTATAAAACGCGTGACCTCGAGCGAGTGACGGACGCCTGCCTGTACCATGCTACATGTTAAGACACTGTATCATGAAACGTGTTAAGACCCTGTACCATGCTACATGTTAAGACACTGTATCATGAAACGTGTTAAGACCCTGTACCATGCTACATGTTAAGACTCTGTATCATGAAACGTGTTAAGACCCTGTACCATGCTACATGTTAAGACCCTGTACTATGCAACATGTTAAAACCTTGTGCCATGCAACAGGCAGCGGTAACCAGAGCCACCCGAGTCTATCAAACACCACGTCGATCAACTCGCTGGCGACGGAGGTGACGTGTACGCACCTGCCCGACTCGCTGGACGCCAAGATAGAGGTTCTGCTGAGGGACTGGCACCAGAGTCCAGACCTGCTGTTCTCTATACACCCTGTTGACGGCAGTTTCCTGATATGGTAGGTACTGTGTATGAAAATACGGACTCATTACGGTTTACCAGTTACGGAAGTGATGTGCATGAATACTTTGAGTATTTAACCAAATGAAGAGGCCACGAACCGAAACGCCTATAACACATAAGTCTTTGGAAAATGCGGTAACCACCCGCTAATAAATGAGCAGTCGGAGCAATTTTCATGACTACCGACGCCCGCAAACATCCGCATAGAGGCCATACAGATACCTCCTCACTCCTTTCTCCTCCCACCTCCATGGGCTACCGGCTACTTACAGCACGAAACGCGACAGCACAACTCTCACTTTACGCCGGTCTCATGTAAGCGAGAGGTACCTCCCCGGTCGTGCCGGCCCAATTCGGCTGCATGCAGTGTGGGGACATACAAATAACGCCCCACACGGGCTTATAAACTTCTTCTGTGTCTCTAAAATGGACCATTGGTTTTTACCTTTGGCAGAGAGGAATGCCTCTATGGTTGGTTAAATACTCAACTTGCCCGACTCTCTTTACGCCAATCACGTATGAATGCTTCACTAAAATATTTTAACTATACGCCCGCAGGACGGGGCGTTTCCGTGCGTGTATATTGCGTGCAATCACACGTATCTACCTGTCTGTCACTGTTGCATCGTAGCTTCCGAACGAATAATCCTATAAAATTGCGTGTTTTTTTTATATAAAAGCTTAGTATAGGTAACTTTGAGAACGTATCTACCCCTGTACTATGCAATACGTTATGACCCTGTACCATGAAACGTGTTAAGACCCTGTACCATGCTACATTACATACATACTCTTTAGTAATTGTTATTGTTATTTGTTTAGGGTGTGCGAGTGGCTGGACGAGCTGCAAGTGGGCGCGATCAGACAGGCGCAGGTGTCGTTCTCGGCGCGCATACCGAGCGCGTTCCCGCTCGGCGACGCGACCACCATGTGCACGCCCGCCGCGCTCTACCACGCCGCCGCGCAGCCGCTGGTGGTGCGCCACCGGACCAAGCCCGTCACGCCCGGTACTGCCGCTGATCTCTAACACTATATATGGATAGCTTGGCGATTCGACCAGCATGTGAACTTGCTACGTCATTTTTTTTTTAACTAAACTCGAGACTTTGCAGGCGCGTTGCCGAAGAGGAAGCTCTTTTTTTTGAAGAGCCTCAGGTCGTATCGGTTGGGGAATACCCACTGTGGCAGCAGATTCCACAATGATGTTACAAAATATTGAAAATTACAGGACTAGGCTTGCCGACATCATGTCAATTAGACGCTTACGATCCTCACAACTAAGTGCCTACTTATGGTCATTCGGATGTGTATGAACGTAGGTAGTAAACCGAGTCTACTTCGAACTTGGAATAAAAATGTCATGAACTCTTATATCGTCTATTTTACTAATAGTTACTTTTTGTCATCAGCGGGACCAACGCAACCGGAGACGGTGACGACGCCGCTGGCGAGCGTGCAGGAGGAGAAGGAGGAACACGAGTGGCCGCAAAATAACGAGAACGGAATGGAAACGCAGGAGAATGGTAATTACCTTTTAATGTCTCAGTATAGTAATGTTACACGAGAACAGATCCAGTGAACGAGAGCACGAAGACAATATTAATATAGTAAAGTGTTAGCCCTTAAAAACATTAAAATTAATGTAATAAGTTATAACAAAAGTCAAAAAACAGAAGTTGTTCAACATGATTTATGTTTTAAAATAATAATCATGATGTGATTATTTTATGAACATTTTAAAAACGGTTTCGACCTATTTCCTCGAAATTTGGACTAAATTCTATAATAAACCTATAATCACGTAAATTTTATGGTTCTTTTTATTTCTTTGTTATTTTTTTTTATATTGCTTAATATATTTTATATATTTCATTTTTGGTTAGACAATCGAGAAGAGGTATTGAACGACCTAAAACGCAAGACGAGCGTGGCCACAGAGGACCAGGAGAATCAAGATGGCGACGTGTTGGAGTCGGCGCCCGTCATATCGATGGTCACCAACCACACCAACGGGACTCTCAACCTGTGGCAGCTCACCTTTGACGACAAATCTAAATTCTCACAGGTCAGTGCATTTACATTGTAGCGACTATACGAGTCGGGTATAAAGATGGGGTCATTGGTTTTGTGTATGAGAGAGATAAGAGTAAAAAGAGAGTAAAATGTCAATAGGAGATATTATTCTTGGGTTTAATCACTTACCACTTCTTCCTATATGAAAACAGTACTTAAAAATCAGTAGATTTTTTTAATGGAACTTATAGAATAGATTATAAAATTGCATTTATTTGATTATTAAAAGAGAAATTAATGATATGTCCCATAAAAGTACAAAATAATGCATTCGACTTCAAAACACCAAATCAGAGAAAGCGACGTCGATTTCCCTAAAATTTTTTTTTATACTTACACCACACTGCTTGTTTTTCCAGGTGTTGTCCATTGGTCATGCGTCCAGAGCGTCGGGTCACAGGTTCAGAGTCAACGACATCACGTGCCATCCAGTATTACCACTGCTTCTAACAACTAGTCATCATAATATATCAGGTTTAATAGTCATTTGTTTATTAACACTAGCCACCTTTCTAGCAAGTAAGTTTGGTAAGAGGTAGTGCCACACTGCATGCTTGCATGCAGTCGAATTGGGCCGGCACGACCGGGGAGGTACCTCTCGCTTACACGAGACTGGCGTAAAGTGACGGCTGTGCTGTCTTGTTTCGTGCGGTGTGTAAGTAGCCGGTGGCCCATGGAGGTGGGAGGATAAAGGAGGGCAGCGCATCTGTATAGCCTCTATGCGGATGTTTGTGGGCGTCGGCAGTCATGAAAATGACTCCGGCTGCTCGTTTGCCCTCCTATATCATAAAAAAAAATAGCAGATTAAGATTTAAAAATTGTGTAAACCTCTTTCAGACCTAGTTTAGTGGAGATTATAATTTTACAAGGTTATAATAATCACTGACAGCCAGGGATCACAACGACTTAAACTGCCGTACTTAAGATTGAGATTGAAGAGTTATCTTGCACACAACTTTATTGTGTATCAATTCCACCTCTAAATTCGATACTTTTGTATGGATTTCGCGGGTGAGTATTAGAAAATGTATTTCAAATACTCTCTATACCTACATTGTTGTCCGCCGTAAGCGATTGCAGAAAAAAATCATGACAGACATTTAGATGTCATAGCACGCATTTTGCCTACTGGTTTACTATCAAAAGAATAATAATTCAGCTAGAAATTAGTGGTTGTAAATCTTGCAAATCAATTTTCGAGTGATGAATTTAGCACGCATTAGAAAACATATTCGGAAATGGATTCAAACATTGAACGCTACGAGTGCGGCTGTACATAATTGGGTCCGGATAATCTAAGACATCCCCGTTGATTTACAGAGTTCCTAATGTAATTCAACTAGTGCACTATTTGGCAAGCCATTTTCTTAATATAGTATTAGCTATCCATTTATAGAGATCAGTGTTCCAAAATCGCGCTTTATTTGTTCGCGTCAGATTCGGAGCGCGGCAACAGTACGTGTGCGGAGTCTGCGGCGGGTGGGCTCTGCTCGGAGCTGATCATGTGGCGCGTGGAGTGTGTCGGCCCGCTGGGCAAGTCGGGGGGCGTGGCCGAGCTGGCGCGCGTCAACTCGCCGCACCTGTCAGCATTCAGCAACGTCGCGTGGCTGCCAACGCTACTGCCCAGGTGTGTGTACTAAAGACAGACAAAAGCACATACACGACAGATAACTACATAGGAAACGAGCTATGGTGATATATATGGACGCAGTGATACGTATATACGTCAAATAATATCGTTTATGTCACACGCCACAGAGCGACGTTGCCTTAGAGCACCAGATATCGACTGTTTGGCCCATAATTCGTATTGAAACTTTAAAATCCCGGGCCCCGGCATCCACCAAGTACTAAATGAGATGGGATGCCATCATCCATTCAAGGGCCTTTCCCGCCTCGTTCGGTAAGATGAAAAGCCGAACCACTGATGCTAAATCTGGTGGCTGGCTCATCTTAGGGAATATACATAACCGGTCCTCTTTACACGCTTTTGGAAACTGCCTGACCATATACAACTATAATTAAAATATAAATACATCAATTACAGCCTTTACTTATTTATGTATTCATTTAATAACCATTTTTTGTA
This sequence comes from Calycopis cecrops, assembly GCA_001625245.1. Taxonomy (NCBI): domain Eukaryota; kingdom Metazoa; phylum Arthropoda; class Insecta; order Lepidoptera; family Lycaenidae; genus Calycopis; species Calycopis cecrops. The sequence goes on from LUGF01042682.1 coordinate 456,068, forward strand.
GCTCAACGCTCGGCAACTTGTCAAACTCGCCGTCCGCATGTTTCGTGGCGAGCGACGGAGAGAGCCTGCGACTGTTCCAAGCTGTCATCGATGCTCGAACGCTGCTGGCTGAAATTGCGACGTCTGAGAGAAGACACAAGGACGTCTCGGTAATTATAGTGTTTTAAATCTTTCTTTTTTTATAAAACTAGTAGATGATAACGATGAGATATTAAAAATATTGTTAGGAAACATGCCCTGTTGTGCTATATTTTAGTTAATGAGACTCATTTAAGTGGCGTCGATCCCTAGCTACATTATCAACTATCCATATATTATAAAGTCATTGACATATACTTACATGTTTATATACTACGACAGGGTGACGCGAGCGACGCGGTATCGGTATCATCCGAATCGTCAGTCGGGTCGGGGCGGTCGGCGGATCATGCGCCGCTGCACGAGCGCGTGCGCATCGTGTCGCAGCAGTCGACGGCGCGGCCCGGGGCCATCATACAACTGCACGCAATAGCGGACGCGGCGCACGACTGGCACAACACGCAGCTACTGCACGTGTTTCAGGAGCAGCTCATCACCGGTATGTACACTGATCTCTATGTAACTGGACAGTTACGACTACAGCGACGACGAGCACACAAAAAGCTGTTTATACAATTGTTGTGACACTTGAAAATACCTCTCTACAGTCATATTATATCCTATTTTTGCCCCCATATGTTATAAAAAATATCATTGCTATTGGAGGTTGATCCCAAGTTCAACATATTTTTGCCCCACCAGTGCTTTGTTCATTCCATCCAGTTGCTAATTTTATAATCTTTTTTTAAGGTGAACGGACAGTCAGCGATCCGGAAGGCTCGGATTCGGGTGTGGAGATGCCAGGCGTGAACACACTCACGGAAGCCGGTCTCGAGGCTATAGTGGATCTGAGGAAAGCGGCGGTGTTCAACGAACCATTCTACATAGTTGTGCTTGAGCGGACCGACGGCGGCTCAACGGTTCACATGTGGCGGCTGAATGTGTCCTCCCAAGCAGATCTGGCAGGTAACATGTTCGAACGAATTGTCGTACGAAGGAGAAACTAAATTCGAAGGATATTCGAAATTCAAACTGTAAATAAAACTTGTTAGAGACACATTTTGTAGATACATTACGGGTTTTAACACGATAAAATATTTATAAAAGGTACTAGCGAACTATCACGGCTGTTATATCCCGGCCGAAACGTCGAGCAAAATGTATATGTTTTCGCATTTGGTTTCACCATTTGGTGTCCTTTTTTTGTCGCTGTGATTCATAATTGTTTTATAAAAAATACTTTACCGTGTACGTAATGCACAAGAGTCTTACGCAAAAGACGTTAAAGTTCGTAAAACTCTCCAAATCGAAATATTTAGAGAAAAAAACCGTTAAAAACAACTATGTGCCACAAATAAAGATCCTAAAAGGGCCTATGTGTATGTATGTGTGTGTTTGCAGACGACATGACCAATAGCATGATGTACGTGCCGGATAGCGCGCTGGTACAAGAAGAAGAAGGAGAATCACGCAAAAACTCCATGTCCGTGGACGCGGACGGACCGGCGCCGGTGCAGACGCACTCACATCTCTCCATCTCTACCAAGAAGGTAAACTTGCCGTGCTTTTATTGTATATGGGGCAAACACGCACTATTAAGGTCGATAGACATCCGTATAACGAATGTAGATACGCCGCATTCCTTCCCTGTTTGTTTGTTTGTTACTCCTTCAAGTAAAAACAGCTGAACCGATTTTCATGAAATTTGGCACACACAGAGAGTAACGTGGATTAACACATGTGATAGTTTTTATCCCGAAAAAGTGTTTCTATGGGATGCCATGGGATGATTTTCTATTTTCCACGGGATCGATATTTACGCGGGTGAAACCTTTTGTAATAATTGTTATCGGGATGCATCTCTCCCATCTGCGGGGGAGAGGAAGTTCGTTTAAACGAAAACTGACACTGAACTGAACTCATCCGAGCATGGAGCCAAAAGAAGCATAAATTCATGTCCGAAAAAGCAACTAGCTGCGCCTGGCTGTGCGTGTGATTTTTATTTTTTAAACTTCTCATTCTGAAAAAATTAATGTTGGCATAAGATTTACTTGGAGCCGTTATTTTTATATATCACGTGTATTGTAGGTATGCGAGTGCCCGCTGTCCCTTCCGGACGGAGTGGACGTAATTCACGCGACGCCAGCTGCGGGCCACTTAAGCTCCGCCTCCATATACCCTGCGTGCTTGGCGCCGTACATACTCGCAACTGCGTGCACGGACAGCACATTAAGGTATGCTGTTGTTTTATTTTTAACCGACTCCAAAAAGTAGGTTCTCAGTTTGGAGACGGTTTGATTTTTATGGTACTTTTTTTAAAGTAAGTAATGTAGAAGACATCAAGGGTCGGTGGCAATCGATTACCACTGCCTCATGTGAGGGATATGGTGTACGATTGTTATTTTATAAATTCATTTTCTTATTCGCTATATTGTACCTATGTCTTTTATAAGCAAATCTGAAAAAAAAACACAATTTTTTATGGCATAAGGGGGCAAACGACATACGATATGTCGAAAAAACATACTAACAAATGACATCAAGACATGACCAAAAATTGTATTGATGAAAATAATAACACAGCGATATCGGTGTAAAAGCTCGTTTGCAGTTGTGGGCCGGTGACATGTTTGATCTGCCATCAGAAATATGAAATTAAAATAATTGAGTCCAGTCTGGACTGGGTGTAATGTGGCCTTTCATGATACCAATGCATAGTAAATATGACGATATCCCGATGATTATTTTTTATAAAAAACATCCCATAAATATTTTTTTCAGATTTTGGAAGTGCCATGTCACAAAAAAAGAAAACGACGAACTAGAATACTCGTGGAAGGAATGGGAAATGATGAACAAAGACCAAGAGTCAACTATAGATATTCCAGGTAAACTCATCAAAACTACCGATAAACCGTCTGAAATAATTATTTTCGCTTCCTCACTCCATAAGCTTTAATGTCCTAAACATCTCGTTACAAAACAGATACAGTTTTGGTATATATTAGTTTTTGTAATAGAAATTTATTCAATAAATTGAACATTCTTAATATTTTAACCTTTTTAAAGTTTTTTATTACTCTCCTATTAGTTTATAGTGTAACCTAACCATTCACAGGACAACCGCTACACATAAGCGCTGCGTACTCAGGACGCATTGCGTGTGCGTACAAATGCGGGCGTTCGTTCACGCGTCCAAAGGGCTCTGCGGTCAGCGTCGGCATGGCCACGGACGCTCGCTACGTCAACCTGTGCGTGTGCGTGTACGAATGCGAAAGCACTGGCGGCGCGGAGTGGTTGTTAGAAGATACGATACCACTAAGGAATGTTAGCTTACCACGCGTGGGGTTGTGTGCGGATACGCAGATAGATCTGTCATATTTACACGATACGTCGTTTATGCAGAAGAAACAACGTATTAACCAGGTTAGATACCGTTTATTTTCGATTTTACAAATAATAATCAACCTGTTCTATACCAATCGACAATTTTTGTATATACACATTATCGTAGTATCAAGGCATTGTAATTGTTTTACTGATTTTAAACTTCTAATCATCAATTTCACAACAAACAAGAAATATCTTATTAGTATAAAAATACCCATATTTATTGTGCACATTAATAAATTTCTTCTTCTAATTCAAAACTATTATTAGCCTATAAGAACACGTGGATAATGATTTGTTAATAAACTACAAATATAGTAAATAGTAGTCGACCCGACAGCCATTCTTGTCATTATTGGAAATATGTTGTCATGGTAACCTGTAATGTTATGTGGCCGAATTATCAATCCGTTATTTTGCCCTACAATAGTGTATTTTTTAAATTTTGTATTATATATATTGATAAATTATAACCAAAATATTACCGAGGATCTATATCACAAAAAAACCTTCATCAAAATCCGTCCAGTCGATTTTGCGTGAATGCCGCACAAGACACAGACAGAATGACATCTTATAATTTTATTATATGTATAGATATAATAAATTAAATAAATGTCCAGGTGATACAAACGCTGTCGTCGGACGACAGCCGCAACAACCGCAACGGGGAGGCGGACACGGGCAAGTCGGCGGGTTTACTCGCAGTACCCTCCTTCAGTACACTACAGTCGCTCCGCAAGAGCATAATGGAGAACGGCAACACTTGCCCGCTGACGCAGAAACATCTGGTACAGTTGGACTGGGTGTCCAAGGAGGACGGCTCGCATATACTGACCGTGGCGGTCGGCTCCAGGGTTTTGCTGTTCACACCAGTCTCAAGTGACCTCGCTCAAGCCAATCTTAAGGTGAAATTATCGTAATTCTACTTTCATTGTATATTGTAATGGTCATATCAAATGGTGTTGATATGGATGGTGATGAAAAGTTTAAAAACTGTTTATTTATATCAGAGACATTCTGGGACATTTCTGAACTTTTATTTACGGCATACAGATTTTTTCATCTTGACACTAATGGAATTTTTCCTGTTTTCATTCATTAGAATGTACAAAATAGAAAATGCCACATCTTTAAAAAAAACATTGTGCATTCAATGTTGCCCAACTATACAATTAGATCAAAATAGATGTAGACCATCTACAGAAGTTAAAGTACTGCATAATAAGATGTACACTTATTATTTTACTTACTTTCTATTTACCGCGCAAACGCTGTTCCTTGCGCTATGATTGCTAAAGCATGCCTTAGAGAAAAATAACAAGAACACCTCTCCGGTTCATCTTACACTGGTTACCGTCTTTTTCTAGAGTTTAGAAATCTAAAGAAGTTTAACTACAAAAGTTTTACTTTAACAGGCAATGAAAGAGTCTATAAACAACAACCGCCCGATCCTGCGCAAGGCATCATCGCTGGCTGCGCCACTGTTCGTGGAGGAGATCCGATGGATGCAGCTGCGTCGCATCGAACTGAAGACCGCGGATGGGTTACCGCCGCTGCCAATGCAGATCTCGTGGGTGCGAGACGGCATCTTCGTTGTGGGCATGGACTCGGAGATGCATGTCTACTCGCAGTGGAAGCCCGAAGCGCCGGCACTCGCGCAGGGCCAGGCGCAAGGACAGGTAAAATTATATAAAAAACAAATAATATATAAAGTTATTTCCATAGTTAAAGAAAGCAAGAGCAGATAGATGCTCTTTCTTTATAGATAGAATATAATGTGTAGATAGAATAGACACCCTGTGGGACACCCATTTCTATACCCGTCTGTTGTAGTATCTTATTAATACAATCTTACTAGTCCTATTGTTATAATACTAAATCATAAGATTGACAACCAGTCCTCCTCTACCTAATGTTATTTTCTGCCTAATGTTACATGTTTTATACTGTCAAAAGCTTTGATCAGATCACAGAAAACCTTTAATACATCTTGTACATCCTGTAAATCTTTCCAACTCAGAGTCGCAACTAATCAAGTTACATCTGCATCCGTTGTAAAATGAAGAGAGAGAGAGAGAGAAGTTTATTATTCATGTCGATAAACACATCTGATTTTTGTAGTCTTGTTGGGCTCCCGTAAGATCGAACAATAAGACAATAGAAGTGTGTCATGTCATATCAAGAACCATAATCTAATTATATTTTTAGGACGTAGAGGACGGAGGCGAGAGCCGCGCGCTGCGTGACTCGGACCTGCGCGTGTCGGCGCCGCACCTGCAGCGCGTGTCCTCCATCAACCTGCAGCTACTGGAGCGAGACGCACGCAGGAGGAACAAGGCGCAGCCGGACCAGCCACAGGTATAGTAGGCGTGACGTGTTATGAGCGCGCAGTCGGACCAGCTGCAGGTATAGTTGACGCGACGTGTTGTGAGCGTGTGGTAAACTTATTCAACCACATACGTCGGATCCCAGGTTCCAATTCCGGGTCGGACAGTGTTGAGAGCGCGCAGCCGGACCAGCGGCAGGTATAGT
>LUGF01042689.1:0-18507 GCA_001625245.1 Calycopis cecrops
GAGTCTAAAAATGCTACAGGGTGACTAACGGTGTCATATCGTGCCCATCCCAGAAACCACACAATAGACATTACATGGGCGCATGAACCCAAGGTACGTCTGCCGCTTTTGCATGAATAGTAATACTGTTCCAGAGCTTCCAGTCCTCGTTTGTCCAAGTTTGTCTTTCGACTTCTTGTGTGTCTTGATTGTATTCTTCCTCTCAGTAACCAGAAGCTATTACCAATTATATTATAATGGATCAAATTGTTTAAATCATCAGTACTTCTGAATATTTCAACTGTGTAAATACCATTTCTATCGTGTTCTGCGTAATAACTTCTGGCTAGTTTTATTTGATATGTTCCCAACGAGAACATAAATCGTTCTCGGTCAAACGAGAAAAATCTTGAAGCTCTGGTAAATTGGCAGACATACTTTGGAAACGCGCTCTTCTACTGTTAAGATTCTGACCAATTACATATTCTGCTAGTAAGTTTTCAACTTTAGCTCTATTATTAATTCTCTCAACAATTTCGTGGGCATTGGAACAATCAGTTATTGGGTCGTGAAAGACGTTGGTGATGGCTGCAGCAATTCGAAAATCATCCTGCATATGCAGTAAAGCTTTGTTAAAATAATCCTATATTTTTTTCCTATATTGTTTTCTATAATTATAATAACTGTTTTATAACTCGGCAACTACAGGTTTAGAATACAATGAGGTTCAACACACATAGATCAGGGTGTGTAATGTGTCAAACGGCGGTAGTGTCGACCGGTGGGGCAGTTAAAAAAATTTGGACCAAGCTCCATACATTTTTGCCCATTCTCCTTTGCCGGATGGGCACCCTCTTTTCTAATAATGAATCTTCCAACTATGGATACTGTTCTGTGACCGGGGGCCCCCACGGACCGGGGCCCGCGGCATTTTGCCGACTTGCCACTCTATACTTCCTTCACTGAGTGCAGCATGACACTGTCTATTACTAAACCTGGAAACACAAACATCAAAAATATTGAATTGTAATTTATTACGTGCATTTAAAGGGAAGAAGATCATTATACATCCAGGTAAATATTGGAATCAAAGAGTTCATAAAATCAATGGGCATACTAATAGAGGAGCTCTAGGAAAATGCAGACTATTTGCAAGGAGATCGGATAAAAACGATGACGTCGAACTTTCTCGAAGATAGTATGCTGCTAGTTCCAATTACCGCTTGTTCAAAGATAATACAAATGCGCAGAAAAGGCGATTTCAAATTTGTTCCATTTCAACGGTAACATGAAGCTTAATCCTTGTACATTAATTACCACCTAACGTTATTGGAAGAATAAAATTCGCGATTTTTTTTTCGGAGGGACCTCTTACAAGTCAGTAGCATGGTGAAACACTACCATTTGACTGTTCATCGGACTAATGAAGACTTTCTGTCTTCTGGTTTGGGGATTGCGATAGGGGGACAGACCCCCCTCTTTTCCCGCAGATGGGAAGAAGATGCACCGGACAGTTTAGGGAACGTAACCTATTTACGTTAATTTTAATACCAAGGGTGGGGACGGCCCCTCCCTCCCCACCATTACCGGATGGGGTGGCTCGCGCGCGGTGCCGAAATTGGTCGGCCGGCTTTATAACAAATGAACTCATAGCATATTGGGCTAAAATTCGGGAATTTTTATAGTAGAACAGGTCAAACGAGCAGTCAATTTGCCGTCTTTCGAAGACTAACCATTCCCATATACATCGGTTTTATTATTATGCAGGTGTGTGGCCACAGGCCCTCCTTCCCTCTTTAACCCCAATGCGCTTATAAGCACACAAAAAGCGACTGCTTAAGGTGGTATCATTTATAATTATAGAAGTCTGTAATATAAAACTAGTCTTGCGTATTATATCAGACTCAAGAAATACTGAACCTACGGAACTTCTACTATAGGTATAATATTCGATTGATCAGTTGGTCGTGGCCGCGGCTTCTGTCTAGCGGTGGATGATATTATGCTAGAGTTGCTACGAATAATGACTTGGCCGAATACCGAATTATCGGCTATGCATTTGGCCGAAGCGCCGAATATTCGGCAGCTGAATGTTTGGCAAAAGATGTGCATTGCGTGCTACAGGTTTATGACTTGTCTCAGTACGTCATGTGGTGGAGCTTCAAGCTGAAAGAGCAAAATAGAAAATTCTTTTAGATGCTCTGAAAATTCGTTGTGCTGAGTCAAGTAGTACCGATGATGATTCTCCTCACTTCGTAAGAAAAAATACCACAATGAAACTGAAAAAATGAAAAGAAAGACGTCAGTTTTTAGGATTGTTTTGAGGAAGTCGCAAAAGAGACATGCAAATTGACCAAAACATAGAAAAAAATTCTTTGGCAAATGAGATCGATATTTATTTAAAAATTATTCTTCTAAATCGGACGACAGACCCACTAGTGGTGGTCAGCAAACGGAAAAATGTATCTAAACCTGATAAAATTTGCTAAGATCTATTTATCACCACCTGCAACACTACAGGTGTTTATAATGCGAGACGATTTTCGGAAACCCGTATTATTTATAAGGAAAAATTTTATATGTGTTTCATTATTTGGTATTCGGTATTCGGGCCGAATAGGCTGAACACCGAATAGTAGCCGAATATTCTCGGCATCTCTAATATATACATCGCTAGGGATGTTGGCTGTTTTCTTCGTTACCCGTGGATGCTACTATGGCTATATTCGTATATAATGTCTACACGCATAAAGAAATATAGATAGTAAAAAGTAAGCTGTTTTACAGGCCTCACAAAATTTTCAATGATTAAAAACTGGAATTAAGTACCTAAATCCCTTTTGTTTTGATTATAATACAGGTTAATGTCTTTCTTGTGGCACATGCCTTGTCTCCCCTACCTATAATTTTTATATTATATTATTTATCACATTTTTAAACAATTATATTTATATTTGTTTAAAAATCTGATAAAATCACAAATCTTTTAGCACATTGGAATTCGTAATAAAAACGAAAATAATACAATTTTATAATAATAGCTTTGAAACATGAAAAAAAATATTATCGATAATGTATGATTTACGGTGCGATTTATGGAAACGAAATAATAATATCCTTTTTATTGAATGCAGCTCATGTGATGGAGTAATCAGAATGTTGAAACACTTTTATATAATACACATTATTAATGTTATAATACAACACGTAGAAGGGGCTTCGTCAAATTTCTGTCTTGGTGGTGGTAGTTATGAGTGCTTCTATTATTTCGCGGTGTTAATAAATTAAGTCAAGGTTATAATCTATTCGCAAGACATTTATTTTTAGGTCGCCTTGACAGCATATTATTATATAGTTCTAAAATGTTTTAAAGCTCGAACGCAGAAGACAAAAGTCAAATACTATTATTATTTTTTCTGATAAAAATAGTACGCTTCGTCATGTTCAAATTTCATTTAGTTTCGCTCGGGTCTAAACTTTAATTGAACTTATCTTAATCTATTGATACCTTTTGTTTACAGATGTCCTGAAGAATATGCCTGAATACTGGCCGTGCGAATGGAACATGGGAGTCATAGCATTCGCTTTTGACTTATATGTGCTAAGTTAGTTTATTTTTTTATTCATCAACTAATCCAACTCTAGCGCGAATTGCGACTGTGAAATAACAGGTAGTGCCACGCTGTATGCGTGCATGTAGCCGGATTGGGCCGGCACGACCAGGGATGTACCTCTCGCTTACACGAAATCGGCGTAAAGTGACAAGTGCGGTGTTCAAGCAGCTGCTGGCACATGATGTCTATGGGCGTCGGTGGCCATGAAAGTGGCCGACTGCTCGTTTGCCCCTTTATACAGACTGCCAGTCGCCTAGGAGGAGAAGTCTGGTCTTTTCACTTAGGTCAGCATATCTCTGGAGGGACCCTGTTGCTTGTAGAACCGGGGCCCTCCAGTTATAGCGGCTGAAGGCATCCGCAGGGGTCTAGTCGATAGGGGCAACCCAATTGCCGAGCCCGACACTGTACCCGGTTGAGCCACCCGGGCTCCTCCTAGCGTACGTAAAGGTATTCCCCTGAGTTAAAAAAAAGGTTACGCAAATTGATACATTATTTTTTGTTATATATATTCAAGCTACATGTCGCATTGTGTTGTATGGCTTACATATTTTAATGCTATTGTATAAGAATATTGAAAATATTTAATTTCAGACAGGAAACACTTAATTAGTCTCGTGAAACAGTCTCATGCAATGCTAGAGGAGTTCAGTTGTCTGGTGTTTGAGGAGGAGAATCCTCTCGAGTTGAAGCGCATGAAGAACTTCACATACCTGTACTATCATAACTCCGACGCTCTCGAGTCCTGCTGCGCTCCGCTGTACATGAATCATGTTGGGAGAAGGGTAATAAATCTAATACGTAGTAAGATGTAGTGCCACGCTGCATGCACGTAGCCGAATTGGGCCGGTGCGAGGAGGTAGCTCTTGCTTACGCTAAACCGGCGTAAAGTTACAGTAGTGCTGTCGCGTTTCGTGTGGTGTGTGAATAGCCGGTTGCCTGTGGCGGGAGAAGGAAAGACACTACTTAGGGATCTTCAAGAAAAGAGCATTCCTCTTTCTTAAAGGCCGGCAACGCGTCTGCAAGTCAAGTTTTGGTAAGGGGTAGTGCCACACTGCATGCTTGCATGCAGTCGAATTGGGCCGGCACGACCGGGGAGGTACCTCTCGCTTACACGAGACTGGCGTAAAGTGACAGCTGTGTGCTGTCGCGTTTCGTGCGGTATGTAAGTAGCCGGTGGCCCATGGAGGTAGGAGGAGAAAGGAGGGCAGCGCATCTGTATATTCTCTATGCGGATGTTTGTGAGCGTCGGTAGTCATGAAAATGGCTCCGGCTGCTCGTTTGCCCTCCTATATAGAAAAAAAAAAGTCACCTAGTTTTGCGGATGTCTATTGGCGGCGGTAGTCACTAACTACCTGCTCGTTTGCCCCCTAAATCATAAAAAAGGAGGATAACGCATCTGTATAACCTCTATGCGGCTGTCTATGAGCTTCGATAGTCATGAAAATGACTCTGAATGCTCGTTTGTCTCTTTATACCGTTACAAAATCTTGTGATTTAGTTATGTTTTCACTTACTAAGTACATTCGTATCAATGAACGTAAGTGATTCCGCTCTGCGGGGAAGCTCCCCCCGATCATGAGCTCGATTGAGTAGTTTTTTTATAGCATAAGTGGTCAAACGAGCCATCAGAGCCATATTCATGGTTCTTCTCCACTTCGTAATTCGGACATTCACGCCCACAGGCATACAGCATCCACATAGAGGATACACAGGTGCGTTGCCTTCCTTCCTCCTCTTCCCTCTATAGGCCACCGGTTACTTCCACACCGTACAAAACGTGACAGACGGCTGTTACTTCACGCCGGTATCGTGTAAGCGAGAGGTACCTCCCCGGTCGTGCCGGCCCAATTCGGCTACATGCATGCACGCAGTGTGGCACTACCTCTTACTACACAACAACAACATGTAAATCTTTATTCACATCGTGAATGTAAGGTAATTAGTAATTACTGTTTTGTCAAATACCCGCGGATTCGCTCTCAAGGTAGAGTTTGTTATTCAATAGAATATTAAGATTATTAAGGAATGTGTTTTCTCATGAAAGTGAGATATTTTTTGGCGATATAAAGGTGGCGATGGCACTTTTCAGTCCTTCAACTATCTCCATACTAAATATCACATCGATCCGTTTATCCAATTTGATGTGAAAGAAAAACAAACAAACAGACACACTTTCGCATTTATAATATAAGTATGGATTGTATTCACCGTTCAGATGCATGAAAATGGTAACGATTTTTCGACTGCGGATCCATACACAGGCCACTTTGCTCGAAGAACCGATAACCGATAGGTAAGAAAGGTTCTCGAGTGGCGGCCTCGCACCGGAAGAGGGAGCGTTGGACGGCCTCCAGCCCGGTGGACCGACAACTTGATGAAGGTGGCGGGGAGCCACTAGAAGCAAGTGGCTCGTGACCGTGACCTTTGCCGATGATGATGATGATGATGATGATGATGATGATGATGATCCATGCACTCCTTTTGGTGTTTTTCTTCAACAGGATGTTTTAATCACTCCTGCGTGCGATAAGCCAACATCAGTTGCGCACACAATTCTACATGCCATGGGCTTAACACACAAGAAACGCAAACCATTTGCCCTGAGGGACGCGTCAAAAGTTTTATTTATTAACGATTGTATCAAGAAATTGAAGTTCACGCAAAATAAATTTATGCGAAATATATTATAGAGGCATAAAATGTAACTTGAAAAATTTGAAAGTTCTGTTACAGAGAAAAAAATATATCTTTTAATTGCAAATCACATTTATTACTTTTGTAGTTTAATGCACAAATATAAAACAAATAAAAATATAAAAAACTTATTCGATGTGGTCTCCGTTGGCTGCAATGCGGTCGTATAAATGTTCAGGCCAAGTATCAATAGAAGCACGCATTGTTTTTAAGGGGAAATTCTTCACTGTCAATCGTAGGGATTGTTTTAGGGACTCCAAATTATCATGGCGTTTAGAACAAGCTGTACTTTCTAAAACTGACCATAATCCAGCGGATTTAGATCGGGACTCGACGTCGGCCAGTCTTCGGCTCTGATGAAGTCCGAGACGTTCGTTTCCACGGAATAGATAAAAGTGGTTGGAAAGGAAATCATGCTTGAATTGTATGAAAATCAGAGTCGCCGTTTGACTCCCACTTTTCTTTTACTAGTAACGCAATAGTGCGAAATGCACGTACATAACGTGCATTTCACACACAAAATTATACATAAATCACATAGAACTGTAATTACTATTGGTTCACATACTAAAGAAATTTCTATAAATGACGTGCACTTGACACGCATAAAAACAACATAACAGACATACCAGTCGACTATTGAAATCGATATAAATCTTTATCACGAGATAAGTAAAACAAAATATGTTAGTAGGAAACCCAGGTAACAAAGATTTAACTCTTTAGAAGTTTATACATATATTTATTTAAATTAGGTAGCTACACTAAATTTTAGGTGTAATTTACTCAATTACTAGCTGACCTGACAGAATGTTATGACAGACGTTGCCTTGTCATCATTGGAAAATATGTTCTCATGGAAGCGTGTAATGTTATGTGGCCGAATTGTTGGACCTTTACTTTACGTTACTTTACCCTTTTTTTGTTGACGAGGGGAATACGTATGATACCTAGGAGCCAGTGTGGCCCCTAGACCTATGTCGCACTCGATACTTAGTCCAATATCGACTAAACCCCAGCGGGTGCCTTCAGCCGTTAAAATTGGAGGGTCTTGAATATACAAGCAACAGAATCTCTCCAGTGACAGGCTGGTTTCGGAGAAAAGGCCAGACGTCTCCTACTTGGGGACTGGGGACATTTACGTATGACATCTGGGCCTGGGTGGCCCCTGGACCCATGTCGGACTCGATACTTACTGCAGTACCGACTGAACTCCTGCGGGTGCCTCCTTCAGCCGCTACCTTACCACGTAGCAATGTGTACTAGAAGCTTTTTGCATCTGGCTGCAGGATTGTTGTTGCATCCGCTATAAGATCTAATATTACCAAAGAGCATCTCGAGTTGATCTTGGCTAATTTAGTACATTAGCATAACACACACGAGTACTTGAATATGTGTTAAAACGTTGTAGGAATGTTTTATAAATATAAATATAGTTTGAGATGATTTACGGGAGTGTCTATTCTAATATGTACAAATTGTGTAACAGTAATAGTTCCTGATTGAAATATCTGTTACCAGATTTTTGTAAGAAAATCGTCTTCATTAAAATGTTCCGAGCTAATGGTACTTGTTGATGTAGAGTGGTTATTTAAAATTTTAAGGTAAAGTAATTACTAGGCTATTACATAAATTTTATGGCGTAACAAAAATAAAACCTAACACCGAACTGTCAAAATTCATATTCAATCTGTTATGTCATTTGTTATTTGTAAATTCTCCCAAAATATCTCTTTTGACGATATTATGGTAAAAACAAACTTTAATTTACGATAATAATAAATGCAAAAAAATACATTAATTTTAAATTAATTCATAATTGTTTAAAATGAAGTTTTCTGGCCCAAAGTGAACTTACATTTCTACTTCACAAGACTAACAATGACTTTATGGATAATAAGCTGGTATGCAATAGCTTTACTGCGGAAGCACGCGAGTGCTACAAGTATTTTTTCTAACCATTACTGATGTACGGGGCTACGTCATATACGGCTTATGGCACGTGGCGCCGTAAGCCTCTTGATGTGCTGAGAGGGGCTGACAGGTGGTGATGGGAAGGAACAATCAAGGACTCGCCTGGTTTCTTCTTAGGCGGGCCGATGCAGGTGTCTCACTGAAGTATGACTCGGGTCTTACTTATATATAATTCTAATCTAAATTGTTCATCGAAGTAACATACACACATCTTAATTGTCTCTTATATCATATACATGGGACGACTAGTATTCACGAATTATGTGAGATTGCACGAGGTTTTTAGCGCTGCGCATTCGGCCGGGAGACGTCGCGGTATAGATTCGTTCGATTTTTGAAGTTCACTTGCCTATATCCCTATTTCCATTACCGTAAATATGTATCTTTTCTAACAAGTCTTATACATATCTATATTAATAACATTAAATTGTGGTATAAAAAGGCCAAAACAAACATTTTCAATGCTTCCAAACATCAAGTCCCAAATAGCCACTATGTTGTTAAACTATAGGTAAACACCGACTTAAAATAAATACTTGTAACATGAAGAAACAGGTGAGTACTAAAAGTTTTTAAAAATAATATTACTCTATAGAAAATATATTAAATACACTAATATTATTACGTAATTACTATTTAAATAAAAACCAACATAATATTAGTTAATGCTATCCGATAACGAGCAGTTAGTTACATTTCACTCGCCTAAATCAAAATATACTAAATGAACTGATCGCAATTAGCAATAAAAACAAATCGGCAAGTCTGTACAAGTCAAAACATGACGATTGGCGCTAGAGTTAGATGCATGACCGATAAAACAATGAGCTGCATGCTGCACCTTTTTTGGTCAGACAGCGATCGCTATGAAAAATCACCGTGCGCTGCCAGCGATCACAGCGAACGCGTAATAACAGTGACCGGTCGCTGTGAGCATGTAGTGATTCAATCATTGCTAGCGCAAAGAGCATTCACTACAGTAATCGCTGTTTACGAATAACAGAGTGACTTTCCTCGGCAATCGCAATCGCCGTCTCACTAAGCGTCGAGTCCGATATAGATCTACAGGCCACCAGGGCTCCTAGGTATCGTACGTAATTGTATTCTCCTGCGTGATCAAAAAAAGTCACTGTTTAAACACAATTAGTAATATTATATTATGTTATGCTGTATTGCAAAATCGCTTTTTGTGTACATGTAATAAGCATGTATATTAAATATAATTTTCACCAACAAGTTTTGACGGACAAAATTAAAGTTGCAAGCGTGTGCTATCGTTTTATAGCGTAGTAAAACAAGCGAATGTTTTGAATGCAGGGATGTCGCTCGTCGGGTAAAAAAGTTTTTAAAGTAAATCCTAGTAAAGACAATACAGTAAAGAAAAAATCCATTTTTTTTCCCGACATTCCCACGCGATCGAAAGTTACGCGGGTGAAACCGCGAGGTATAGCTAGTCTGTATACAAGGTTGATACAAGCGAGAGGCATTAAATGAAACCTTATATTTAGTGTAATTTCCAGGCTACACAACAAAAGTTAGATCAATCGGAGCAATAGTTCACCTCGTCCTCGCTGTAGCCGCCCGGTACAAAGAGTGACAAAATTTTTTCGCTATTTAACTTGTTTGAAAAAAGTAATTTCGTATACTTGTCGTGATCTTTTTTTTAAATATTATAGTATATGTGATTTAATTTAATGCCTCTCGCTTTTATCTCTATATATATTCGCCGAAATCGATTCCGATTCTCATGAAATTTTGTGTGCATATCGAGTAGATCTAAGAATTGGAAAGAAAATCTATGTTTCATCCCGATATTCCCATGGGATCGAAAGTTACGCAAGTGAAACCGCGGGGCGCAACTAGATAATATATAAAATTCTCGTGTCACAGTTTTCGTTGCCATACTCCTCCGAAACGGCTAGACCGGTTCTCATGAAATATTGTGTGCATATCGGGTAGGTCTGAGAATCGGCCAACATAAAAATAAATAAAAATAAAATAAAATAATATGTATTTATTTTGCAAGGTTACAATAACAGTATACAATAACACAAACAACATCTAAATCTTGCAAAATCGGTCTCAAACTCGGCATTTGCTGAACATCTATTTTTCATCTCGATATTTCTACGGTATCGAAACGTACGCGAGTGAATCCGGGGAGATATATAAAATATATCCACATACAGCAAGATCGTGGTCATTAAAATTACAAATAAAATTAAACGTAAAATATTCCATACTTTCAGTGTCACGTTTGCGTCCGTGAAAAATGTTTCTGATGATAAAACATGTTTGAACATATTGTGTGAACCCTAGTAGGTTGATGTAACTAAGGGTCTTACCAACTTGCACGTTAATTTTGCTGGACGTTCGTCAAAACAACTAATATACAAAATTATTTCAGGTTTATGTTAATGACAAAACCACCGTGAAAATGTTATTTGAGGCGGGTTAATATATTATTTGCACTTGATTTCTTGATATATATTAGGTATATGTTAATTTTAAAATTGAAAAAAGAATATTATGTTTTGAGTCCTCTCCCTTATGAGGGTCTGGCCAGCTGCCGTGCTGCCCTCCTGTTGGTGAAAGATCAAATTTTTGCCGTATTAATTTATTGTGAGTCCCAAGACAATTCTAATGCTGTCTATACGCCGAAGCTACTACTACGGGCTACATTTCACCAGGACATCATGGCGGCGCAACCAGTCGCCGCTACCAATAAAATGTATACAGCTCTGTAGAGCGTTACTCACCTGGTGTCTGTTTGGTGTTTGGCGACCAACTCGGACTCGTGTACAGAATGTTACTGGTCGCTCTACCATACTGGTCGCATGTCGCTGCATGGTTTTTTACTCACTCTGTCGTCAGTCCGAACACCACGGTGGTGCCACTGGTTGCGCCGATTATTATAAAAAATATCATTTCCGACGAAGTTAGTACGCCGGAGAAAGTTTCCAACTCGTAAAGTATGTAAGAACAAGTTGGCAGCTTAAAAAATGACCCTCAACATCTGCGGGTATCGTTAGCACAACTTTCGTAATTTATTTTGTAACTCTATCATACAAACGCATTAAGGAATTCGGGGAATATAACTACATAGTATAAAACAATGTCGCTTACCGGCTTCTGTGGGTCTGTATGCTTAGATCTTTAAAATTACGTAGTAGATTTTGATGAGTTTTTTAAATAGAGTGATTCAAGAGGAAGGTTTGTAAAAGTACAATAACACCATTTTAGAAGTCCGAAATTCACGCGGGCGAAGCTACGGGCGGAAGCTAGTTTTAAAATAGTTATTAATAAGAACAGACACATCTGGATTATTTATGTTCTAATATTGGACCATGCACAATTGTAGGTGAAATATAAGTTATTTGCACCTTAAAAATGATAATGAAGATTTAAAAGGGTATTATTGAACATTGTATTTAAAGAGCTGGGACATCATGATTTAATAAATTTTTGTATGTATAAATATTTATTTATTTAAATAAAATATGTATTTATTTTGCAAGGTTATATTATATGTAATATGTGAGTTAATTAATTATTGAAACAAAAACTTCATTTATTATTTCATTAGACAATATCACTAACTCAATTTATTTCAAACCTCATTATATAGTAAAAAAATATACCCAGGATAACAAAAACCATCTCCATTCATTCAGTCGAAGAGACATCGCAGCTATTAAATTTCGGACGCATACATATAATATTAAAGACAAATTAGTAATGATTATGTCAGTACTATTTTTCACTTTTAATTTCCATATTTTATAGTTAGTCATTTCTAAAAAAATCCTTTGCACGTTTTTGTACAATAAAATTATGTTCTGTAACATCGTACTTGTTAAATATTTATTTTAATGATACAAATAACTGCCACAGGTGTACCGGAGCGTTACCTTCCTTCAGCCTACCTCGTTCATCGCTGTTGGCAACAGCTGCCAACACACAAGCCGCACAAGACGCGATAACATACTATAACTTTTAAGTTATGGGTGTGTAGGAGCTATCTCCTCTCCTTGCCAATATGGCTATAATGTAGAAATGGCACTACTTCTTGGTTCTTAATAACTTAAACAATATTATTTTACTTCTGTTCCGTTTGAATGTGTATGTGTTACAAATAATTAAATTCATTAATTTCTTTAAAATTTTTTGTGTAACTTTATTTAGGTATCTTTTTGGCTTCACGTTTTTTGCTACTAATAATTCGCAGTTACGCCCGTCACAGTTTGGTAAAGAATTCGATCTCAGAGCTTGTTCCAAGTAAACGTTTTGACTCGCGCGTAGGCGCTTGTGCATTGTCGAGATACTTTCGTGTTCAGGTGCGTCTATCACTCGCGCGTACGACGCGCGTGCTGTCGGCTGTCGATATACTCGGGTGCCGATGTTGTGTCCGGAACTACGCGCGAGTGACCCGCACGTAAAACGCTTCATCTGGCTCTTAGGCCATTTTGTATTCAAGTAAACTATATATTCTATATTAATATAACCACATGTCTATGTTAAGTCAATATCGACAATCACACCACATACCTGCCTCTAATTTCTGGCGTCAATTATTGTATGTAACATACGCCGAGACTGCGAGGTGCCTGAGCGACGTGCAAATTAATTATGTTGTCATCTCAGGCAATTACCCATCGCACACAATATATTATTATCATAATATGACTTTCGTAATATCTTTTTGGACTGACTCCGAGTTAACAGTAGTGTATTTTTTTTTTCATTCGGTATAAGATATACCTGATGACATAATATTACAGACACTCTCAGCCTACAATTGAATAAAACGCCAGCTACAATGTTTTAACAAAATACCGTATAGAGTAATACCAATTACTGGGACTGCTCGCTTTGTTAATTACAATTTGCTCTGCGGTTGTTTTCACAACAAAGTAACACTTTCTTGCTTAATGTAATGAAAAAAGTTTTTTGAAACTTTCAAAATGTATCCAGAATTTATCGGTTTTAAACGTTCGGCATTCAAAAAGAAACTTCTTAAGTGGCTGTCTTGTAAGCTGAGTAATAAAATTACTTGTTGAGACGAATTTCTCAAAACAAATTGATTGTTTAGTTGAATTCGCAAAAACAAATTGATGTTTTATACTACGTTTAATGTGGTGTCTTACCTTATCTTGGGAAAGGAGACATTCTTAAATCAAGGCTCTTCGACATGCGGCCCGCGATGGCATCTCTGGCGACCCGGCGTTAAATTAACTACATTAAATTTATATATTGAGAAAATGCATTGATTTTTTTCCTTTTAATTTGTATGTCATAGAAATTAAGACAAATTAGGCAAAAAAAAAAAACGCGCGTGATTCTTATTATGCTAATAAACAAATGATCCTTAATTGACATTTATATACCATTTGCTGACCCGACAGACATTGTCTTGTCATCATTGGAAAATATGTTCTCATGGAAGCGTGTAATGTTATGTGGACAAACTGTTGAATGCTAAAAACGAACTTTACGTTACTTTACTCTTTTATTGTTGCAGCAGGGAAATACGTATGATACCTAGGAGACAGGGTGGCTCCTAGACTTATGTCGCACTCGATACTCAGTGCAATATCTACTAAGCCCCAGCGGGTGCCTTCAGCCGCTAAAATTGGAGGGTAATATGTAAGCAACGGGGTCTCTCTAGCGACATGCTGGCTTCGGAGAAAAGGTCAGACGTCTTCTCCTTCGGGATTATCCGGCTGCCTCTGAACAGTTTCTACTACAACGTCGGAACCATGCAATGGGGTCAAGTTGTGTTCCCATCCTGACCCCTGGCCCCAATGCTTCAACGGAACACGCCACGCTGGTCGTCCTAATCCACGTCGCCATCTGCTGATTCAGAGGCACTGGTAGAGGACCTGCTAGCTAAGCTGCTCTTAGTCTGGCCTCTTCTCTCAAGCCCGTCCCGTATTAGTAGCCCTGTCTGGTATAGCCTTGGGGATCACAGACAAACGCAAGCCCCCCACACCACGGCAATCAAATCATAAGTTTTGTCGCAAGTCGTCAAATCTTCGGGGGCGAACCTGTTATTTATTTTACCCTACTGTATTATATTTTTCAAGTCGAGGTACCTAATGTAGAATTATAAAGATTGACAAATGAAACCTATACATAAACGAATATATATAATAGCTATATAACAAAAAAAAAACAATATCAGCTGAGTAGGTTTTTGCGTGAAAGCCACACAACATACAGACAGACAAAAATAGTCTACAGTTTTATTATATGTATAGATTCGTAATTCGTTTCTTTTTTGTACAAACAAAAAAGAAATGCTGACGGTGGGTAAGAACTAAATTCGGGATAGGATAACGGAGTTACCGACCGTCGGCAAGCCGTTAAAACGGGACAAAGGAGAGAAGTATTTAGTAGAGCTTTTAAGATAAAATATTGATTGCATGTATAGTCGTCGTTAGTCGTCAAAAAAGTAATTCGCTTTTTAAAATACGTTTTGTAGTTGGTCTTACGATTTTGTAGTTACGTGTATCGCGATTCGTAATTTCTTATTAATTGCATTATAAAGTGTTCTACAATCGAGACATTATGTTTTCTAATTCTAATATAGCCTATACGAAATCCTCTAAATCTAAATAATTTTGAAAGTAATACAGAGAGGCAGATGTGAAAATATATTTCGTTTACATTGAAATACAACTAACCTAACCGAAGGTTCATATAAATATTTAGCAAATTTATGGTTTCAGGCGCAATATTATTTGCAGATCTAACCATATATTCTATTTTTATTATAAGACGGATAGGGCACCAAAAACCTATAGTATAGGTGTATTCTTATATTTTGTAAGAGTCTATGAATAAATGAAATAATTACTCACTTATTTTCTGAACCTTGGATCATGATCATGATGACTATTGGTAAGAACTCGATGAGAATGTATACATATTCGAGTTGATTTAATTTTAAAATTATAGAATTAAAAAAAAAACATTCCTACAATATTTGTAAGACATAAAGCGCTGTTTATTCCTTGTAGAGAATGAACCGTTTCGTACGTTATGACATGGTAAGGTTAGCCGCAATTTATGAAGATCTGTCCCAATTGTTCTGGCAAAAATCCAACACTTTGTCGACGTCACTCACAAGCTTAAAATGTTTTCACACGTTTGCTTTCCAGATGTCTACAATGTAATTATTTTAATTATGACAAATTCTGATTCATGTCTTGGTGTTTTACGGAGGTTAAATAAGTAATATTAGCATTAAAAATGTACATAATATGCTAACAAGCTGTGTTGTTTTTTAAAAAGCTGTGTTGTTTGTTTAAGTACTCAATATAGTCTAGTAGCCACGGCTTCTAAACAATGTTTCTATTAAGTGATAGCAACAAGTACCTACACCGTTGCACTGAATTTCAAACGTTCTATTTCGAATGGATTAACCGCTGTATCTGAATATGAAGGACTTCAAATCCTCTTGTTTTGTTTCAGTAGTTAATCTTAATGTTTGCAATACGATTATAACGGAGGAATATTATTGCAATTTGCACCAAAATTTGTGTCACCTAAAATAGAAATATTATTTTTTTTTCTTTTAGACCAAACTAATCAATATACCTACCTATATTTTCAGATTATATTAACCTAAATCTCACTACTAGCAATAACTGTTGTATAAACTGACCCACGTGTAAATTAATTATATTGTAGGTACTTTTATGCAACGTATTATTTAATCTTAATAATATTACGTATATTTGCGATTTGTCTCGCAAAAGTTTATGATACCTATAAGTAACATATATAACATAATTAAGATTGAATAACTAGTATACAGTAATATATATACACTATATACAATATATACATGATGTATCGTGAATAGTGTGAATATTATATATATAATGATATTGATATATATCAATATTATTATTTTTATAGCATAAGAGGCAAACGAGCAGTTAGGTCACCTGATGTAAAGTGAACACCAACGCCCACAGACATCCGTAACACCAGAGGTCTAACAGATGCGTTGCCGACCTTTTAAGGAAAGAACAAGCTCTTTTCTTGAAGATCCCTAGGTCGTATCGGTCCGGAAATACCAATTTGCACATAATTTCTGTAGTAATTCAGCTGTATGAATATGGACTTCGTCTTCAACTAGTAACGCCGTTTAAAATTACGCTCTTGTAGCGCGCTCTTGTAGCGCGTTAGTATTATACTATATTTGTAAAAGAGATTTTATCACATATAGACATAATCAAGGATGAAACTTACGTAATTTCAACGATAATATGGGACCTGTTATTATTTCTTGTAATTGTTTTTGTCATCCTTGATCAAATAAAGATTTTTTTCACAATTGCCTCATATGCTTTAGTGTTGTGTTAAATACTGAGTTTCAAATTTTCAACAACAGTAATACTAAAGTGTGGAAAATGGTGCAGAAATAAAAAGCTCGTGTCAGAAGCAATATGCAACATGCAGGCGTACTTCACATGCAAGTGAGTGTAAATCAAATATCACTTGATTGTTTTGCTTGAAAAAACACGAACGATAAAATTCGGGTAGTTTTTCGTTATTATTCTTGGAGCAAAATTGTTTAAAGCTTGGATTAACATGAAATCTAGGCATCCACATCCAGAGTAAACTTTTTACGCACTTATACCTGTAGTAATGCATATTTTTTAAATGAAAGTACACTTAGAAATGTTTTATTTAGGTACTTGGTAGACATATATGCGCTGCATGAGTGTGATGTTGCTGAGTACACAGCCCAGCAGGTAATTAAGCATTATGCTGATCACAGACGCACGATGTGACAAAAATCCACCAATACCTATGAGATATGACGTGCTTTCTTCGACGATGATCAGGCTGGCGCAGAGTGGTACAGGGCTCGGATAAGCGGAGCATGTTGAGCCAGGGGTCGCAGGTTCTATTCCCGCCTTGGTCATGGATGTTTGTCTGTGTATATTATATGTATTTCTATAATAAAAAATCTTAAATATATATATTTTTTTAAATTTATAAAACATATTAAATATATTTCCGTTGTCTAATATCCGTAACACAAGTCCTTACTGTACTTAGCACTGGGCTAGGCTAATGTAGTATATGTCCACATATATTATTATTATTCTTCGAAAATCTCTGATGGTTAAAATGAATGTGGTACATTAAACAGGCATAGGAAAACATTTCGTAACAATAATTAAATAGCGCTGTAATTTATGTAGATGAAATAAAATACCAAGACGATATTTGCGGACAGATCGAATCCATTAATTTTACGCGATTAAGAAGAATGCAAAAATAAATAATTAATTCATCGCAGCTTTATACTAAGTAGGCACTCAGTATTTTACGTACTTACAATAGTTGCGTGGTGAGGTACTGTTAGGATAATCCTATCTACCCATGATTTATTCCGGAGGAGGGTCAATATATAAAATGATATTACCACTAAATCATCATTTTATATGCAGAATTTTGTAAATTTGGCAATATTTCAAATGAAATTCTTGCTTATTATGCTTAGATTTTATCTTTTGAAGCCTTGAATTACGTTTTACTTAGGGAAATGTACAAAAACTAAATTGGAACTACCATAGAGAATATTAAATATATGTATACGTTTATGACGTCATTGTTCAACAAATCGCATACAGAAACATCTATCTTATAAGTTTATATTTTTTAAATGCTGGAAGTATCGAAAAAATTTAAACTTAAAATCTCACAAAAGAAACATTTCTTTATTTTAATAATTTATTTTTATTTTTATTTTAGAAATTAAAGATGGTACATACATTAGATATTAGTTACATTAAATACTTTTATCTACACTAATGTTGTAACATTCTACTTATGTTACCAATACTTGACTTATAATGACTACTGTTATAGCTCAGACAACAAAAAACTCAATTTAAGCAATTTGACATGATGTTATATTATCCAAATCGATATCGTAAAATCTCATTATAACACTGTGTGAGAGCGAGAGAGAGAGAGTGAGGGGTGAGAGAGCTTATTTCAAAATCCTAACAGCGCGCGTTCGCTCCTGATTGGCCCTGCGCGCTGCAGCTGCGCTCTCATTGGTTCAATGCCTGCTTGGAAAGGATTTGCGAGAAAGAGACAGAGCTCTACAAAAAAATGAAAGCAAAAATGAATGAAATGAGAGGGAGAGAAAAATGGTGAGAGAGACGTATGTCAAAATCCTTAACAGCGCGCACTCGCTCCTGATTGGCCCAGCGTG
>LUGF01042705.1:15486-34068 GCA_001625245.1 Calycopis cecrops
AGGAGGGCAGCGCATCTGTATAGCTTCTATACGGATGTTTGAGGGCGTCCGTAGTCGTGAAAATGGCTCCGGCTGCTCGTTTGCCCTCCTATACCATAAAAAAAAGAAATATCAAGTTGTAGTTTCTGAGATAAGCGCGTTCAACCATTAGAACTATCTAACTAGCTTTATATTATTAGTATATGTAGATATCACTTGTTGTCAGATACTACAATGTAATTTTTATCTCTTATCTGTCAAGAATTGTGTCTATGTGTAAAAGATCTCTCTCATAACTTGGTTCTATCGAACCAATAAAAGTATAACATAAAAAGTAGCTTATTATTATTAATAGAAATTGAAGCCACAATACATGAAATTTACGGTAGCCGCTGATAAAGACGATAATGACTATTATTATAATATTTTAACTCATTTTACGCCTGGAAATAAAACAGATAATCTCAGAAGTGCTCTTGAGTAATAAAACTGTTATCATTTGAACATTTAATTCTAAGTAATAACTTTTATTATTACATCTTAAACCAGTGTCCAGAATAGACAGCAGCTACCATTTATGAAGTTGTGATCATCGCAGAGAGTCATTAAATGTGTTGTGGATGGAACTATTTCAATACCAAATGTAACTTACCCACCCACACCTAAATCTGTAGCTTCTCCAAGATTACCAGACAGTAATGAAGGCAATTTTACTACCTCTGTCACTAAGGGTCATGCTAAACCTGTTCTGGAACTTGGAACACATTTAATTAGAATATAGGAAACATAGGAAGCGATGTCAGTTTTTCTCAAATTAAAGTAGAAAATGTGAGAAGTAAAGATGTAGCAGCTAAGCTAAGCACATTTACTGCTTATTTTATTGAATTAGTGGCAAACTGCTACTGCAGCCTGTACATGTAGCTGGTAGCTCCCTAATACTATATAGTCTTTGCGTTCGTGTAAGATGTGACATGGCATTTTTATCAGAGATGTGGCATGATTAGACCGTAGCCGAACCAGGCCGGTACGACCAAAGAACTATCAAAATAAACTACAGAATGAAACAAAAGGATACCTTACTGTGCGTTAACTTATTTTCTTTTATTTATTTATTTATTTTATTCAAACATTACAATAATAAATAAAAAGCAGACCAAAAACCACGCAGATTTGTCTGAAATGCTATTCTTATATAATAATCATTTTCAACTTAAAAATAAGACATATCAACATACAGGTATACAAAATAGTTTTAAAAAAACCTTAATGAATTGAAAAATTGAATTTTTGTTATTGGGTGGTGAAGAAAGGATGGCAACGCACATGCTTAACCTTTTCTTCAACGTTTCGATTTCCTTCTGATTCTATTAAAAACCAAAAATTTGATAAATAAACAACATGACCTTCTTTACATTAAAACTTAGCTATATACACTTGCTAATGTTAGCGACATTTTTTCTTCCATTGCCTACTTGATAATGTATCTCGGGTTTTTATCGGGTGGCCGATAGTATCGATTCATTCGAGTCGACGTGACTGGAGCAGTTGTTGCATCTGGGAGGAGTCGGTGGGGGGAGAGGGGGAGCCTAATGAGCACCACGAGGTCAACACAACTGCTGTGTCTAACTTTTATATCTCTATTTTAAGCGACACTGTTTTTAGAGGTTATAAGGTCTACGTTTCCCAATCAATGGTAACTGCATCTAGGAGTATTTAAGCACAAGTTAATCTTACTAATATTTTAACACTGAAAGTAAAGTTAGTGTATGTTTATTTTTTAAATAGGATGCTACTATAGGTATATGAAATTTAGTACCGATTATTGTTTTACTCTGTAAATAATATAACATTTCATTTTTATCACGAAAGATCAAAAAATGTTGTCCCTTGATAGAGATAATACGCGGGTGAAACCACGGAGTACCGCTAGTATGTTACTGAAGCTGACACTTGATCAAAATTAAATCTCTTTGGATTTACAGCTTTGCTGTTGCATTACGAGTGGCTTCTGAGGTTTCGATTCCCACATTCCAGGGAAGAGGAGAGAGCAGGCACCACATTTAGAAAACACTTAAGAGTCGCATGCGTCACAGACATAGACTTCTTCTTCTTCTTGAGTCATCAATTGTTTAGCCATCAAATTTGATGCGCCCAGTACTGTGCCACAGTTGTAGCAGCATCATTGGCAGCGAGAAGATCGTCCAATGTGCAAGTCCTTGGGCACAGCGGGCACGGGATTAAATACTCTATTGACGGTAGGTGCTAAAATCTGCTAATTTGGGCTTCTGGTCTATAAAAAAAAGTAAACGAAACATCAGTTGATACGCGTGTTCTTTTCGCTTTCTCCAGTGGAGTGGTAATGGCCCTCCACAAGTACCAGCTCAGAGCCTCATTGAGTTGCGTTTATTTCGTCAAAAGGCCTCACCTTTATGCGGCTTTTAGGAGCTTTTAAGACCCAAATTGAGTTAATTACGCAGTTTGTCGTCTTATAATTAAGGTTTATTTGAACATTTTTGTGTACCGTTGGTTAGTTTTGGTGAAAATATTTGCAACAATATTTCATTTTAAATTAGGTTAGAATAATTCATGGAGAACAATGTAAAGTCTAAACTAACGTGTAAAGCACATGGTATAATGGTAAGAAGCATGGTAACCGTGCATAGACTATAGGATTCGATTTTCGGGTCGGACCATACATTCGAGAAGTGCCTGGAGTGGGGTTTTCAATTTATAAAATAGTTATCCTATTCTTACGATCTAGATCTTACGCCTAATTTTGTCACCGGGCGACTCGGCCTAATACCCTAATTGAAATATGTAAATAAGGCAAAAGAGAGCAAGTTCATTTATGCCTGCGCAAATAGGTACTTGTACTCTGTTATATTTTGTTTTGAGCAGATTAGTATCTACAGAAATGGGAACGAAAATTACAATGAAATTAGTATAATTTAGTAGAATTTATCAGCTTGCTTACACTGCCTCAAATTAACTAAATTTTTAATTACGGAAACCCTAGTGATAATGGAACGATAGCCACTCAAAAAAATAAATCGCCTTTTTTGAAGCTCTCCAGCCGTGGATGTGTAGAAAACAAGAAAAACAAAGGAATAATCAAATAAAATTTAAATATGTTTTAAGAGGACCTATTACAATTGTATACATTGTAGCATTCGCATTCAAAACTAACCACGCCATACTTTACAACCCGTCAAGTATTTAGTCTTCAATAATATACAGATCTACATAACTACATCTAAAAACATTACCCTCTATAACGCAATCGGATAAAAAGTCAAGGATTTCATTCACAACGCCCTCGTCTCGTGTTACTTCGGAAGTGACCCCTTCCCCCGGGCGAGGCTTAGACAAGAAAAATAATAAACCTGCATTTCCACCTGACACACTCATTGTGACTTGATGACGACTTTCTTTTTCATTACGCTTAATGAAAACGCAACCAAACATCATACTAGATAACGGGTTGTATCGCGTTTTTGAGGTAGAATATAGAAAAAAATAGAAAGAAGTTAACATACTAGTATAAAAGTAGACCTCGGCGAGATATTTATGATTAACTTACCAAAAACGATTTTATTTTAATTGATAGAAAGAGGTAGTACTACGCTGCATGCTTACATGTAGCCTAATTTGACCGGCACGACCGGGGAGGTATTTAGCGTTTGGACGAGACCGGCGTAAAGTGACAGCTGTGCTGTTACGTTTCGTGCGGTTCGTATCGAACAAGATACTGAATCGATTTTGACCATTCTTTCACTAATAGATAGCTACATTATCAGAAAGTAATATAGGCTATATCTTATTTTAATCGATAATTTTAATTTGTGAGGACCAACGATGTTGGCACAGGTGTACAAGTAAGAAATAATAAAAATGTACTTAGTTCAACAAAAACAACTATGTGTCATAGATTTACAGTTAAAAAAAATATAAACTTGATTGGATGAATACAAAAAAAGACTTTTCAAATTGATGAAGATTTGAAGAATATAGTATTGGAATAAAAACAACTAACTAAGAGTAGGAAATTAAAAAAAAACTATACGGACCAAAACATTCGAACCTATTACAATAAAAATCCAATCCAGCCAAAATATGCAATAACAATTAACACGGAATTTTTAATCTTTCTATCAATTAGTGGGGGCCTTGATTTGATTGCTAGCAACTTCGCGATATGCATTTCCAACCCCGGAATATGCATTTTCATGTGAATTCCATCGTTAAGGAAACGTAACAATACGATCGCGCCGAGAAATTTCGGTCAATAGCAGTTCACGGAATTAGATATTGAAATTAAATGGATCTCTCATCTTTCCGTTATTGATCTAGCCAAGTTTCGCTGCGTCACAAGTATTGTTGGCTCGATTACTTACATTATGTTATTATATTCGGAAATTTTAGAAACCGTTTTGCAGGTTACTTTTTGATTATGTTATTCAAAAATATCAGACACGGGCTTAGCAGTTTACTTTTAGACTTCTGTCTAGCATGTTAGTTATTTAACTAATTGTTAAATAAAATACTAATTTCGATTTCAGAGACGCCGCGCCGGTTTGAAGTAATTAATAAAAGTATTTGTGTGACAGTTAAGTGTCTAAGAGTTATTTGACACCTTAAAATTAACTTATCAAACCGGCAGTTTTCATTATACTAAAACATTCTAAGTTCTTCATCAATAGTTCTTCAAGACAGTATTCACTTACAAACGGAATAGTTTTTATTAAATTTAGTGTCTACAATAAACTAGCGGACTCTTCTTTTTTATCCATAATATTGTTAGTACTAACTTCGAATTTGAATATAGCGATATATTTCTAAGTTTTGTTATTTAATCATGATACTTATATACGGGATTTACATAAAATAGTTAAATTTATGATTGTTTTAATGTGATCAAAAGATAACTTAATCCTTACCTTTAAATAAAGTAAAAAACTATTCCCTATTATAAAAGTACGATATTATAAATGAACATACAAAGTACATTCTTAATTATCTATAGGGCTCTCAAAGGGCAGAAATGTGTAGAAATAGAATGGCGCTTGAATCAAAGATCACTTGGTATTCTACAGGGGCTCCGCAAATTGCAGCAGATCGATACCATCTGTATGCACCCCGCGGTCCGGCGTCCTCCCTAATTGATAGAAAAGGTTTTAAAATCTAAAACGGCAAGATACAGGGGAGATGTCTTTGATAAATTAAACTAAGTATATAGTATTTAGTTTATACTAAGTTTCATTAGTGAGTAAGAGGTAAGGCTAGACTGCATGCGTATTCAGCTGCATGCATATGCAGCCGATTAGGTGCCTCTCGCATACGATATTGTTGTAAAATGACAGCTGTGATTTCCATGGATGGAGGAGATCCTATGTTTGCCTCCTTGTACTATAAAACAAATATTTCATATCTCTGATTCTTTATGGATTGGATTAAGCCGCGGGGTGCAGCTAGTTAAAGTAAAATAATTTCATATAAAATTAAAAACATAAAAATATTGATAAAAATTTAATAGGTTGCTTTGATGCATTGTAAATAATATCGAAAATGCATTCTATCTCAATATATATAAATTATGTATCACGTTGTTTCTCTGCGATGGTCTCTTAAATTAATGAACAGATATTGATAATACTTTGTCTAACTTAAAAGAAAGGCTATATAAGTTGTATATTATTTCGATAATGGTCGCGATATGCAATTTAAACTACAGCAAAGGGAGCCTGGTCTAGCCCGGCTAGTAAAGATACATTTTTTTCCGATTCTCAGATCCCTACTATAACATGCTACGGGTATAAGTAATTTTCAGTGTCACATGTTATAGTGCGCTATAAAGTAAATTGAGTATCGACGTCAACGTGTCAGTAACAAAATAAATATTGTAAATACTCTCGACTAAAGAGTTCGTTTATATTATATTGTTAATAGACATCATCGTAGTTAGCCGCCACAGTTGACTGGATGTAGGGATGTAAAGTTATACTATTGACGAATATATCGATATCTAGATGTAGTTTAGCGATAGTCGATAATGATGATCGATAAAATGTTGTAAAACAGTTCTGGACTTTTTTTGTAATAGAAAGAAAATTAATAATCGGACCTTATTTATGACTATCAAAGTCCATAAGCATCGTATTACTGTGGTTTTACTTTTGGGAACAAGAGAATCATGCGAAAACATAGAGGAAATATTTATAAAAATCCACTTATTAAAGGTAAAGGTAGTAGAGAAAGGTAAAGGTAGTAGGTTTGTCTATATTCGGAAATCACTAAAATATATTTTTGGTATTCAATCGATATTAGATCGAATAAATCGGCACAAATATCGACAATTCAGATTTGATATTGTCGATACTATCGGACTATACACAGCCCTAGCTGCGAGGCGTCGATCGTTCGCCGTTCATTGTGAGGGGATTATGTATTGTGTTAATATTATTTAACGAAAATAAAACGGCCATTGAGAATAACAGGAGGATAGTACATTTGTTCGCAATTTATTTTATTGGCTCACTTTTATCGTCTCTATATATATTCAATTTGTATTTTTTTATTGATATAGTTTATTTTTTTTGTGTATAGTAAATTATATTTTTTCTTTTTTTATTGTATAATGGGAAAAACTGGCGCCAATAAATATTCACATGTTAAGAAGATGTGTATCTTCTAGACTTAGCCTTCCTACCCTCTAATGGGTCTCCGGAAACACATAAACTGGAACTTATAGCTGCTATTGAGTGGCCCATGGTAGGAGATTAGATAAGGTGGGCAACACATCTGCGAAATGATTGTGCAGATGTCTATGGGCGACGGTAGTCATCAAAATCCTCTTGTAATATTAATAAAGGTCGTAATGTACATCGCTGGCTTAGCAATGCTAAAGTTTTTTTACAGTGCTACGATGTCGTAGCAAAGTGACTACAGTGCTACGCTATCGTAGCGATATAGTAAAAGTAATTCTTGTACTTAAATCATTGTAGCTCTCACAGGAACACTGTTACTACTATATTATTATAACTACATTATGTAATCGATTAAAAGATATAAATAAAAGTAGATATCTATATATTATATAAAAGTCAAAGGTGACATAGTCATCTATCAACGCACAGCCCAAACCACTGAACTGATCGAGCTTAAATTTGGCATGCAGCTATCCGCTAAGAAATTTTTAAAAGGAAGGATTCTAGAAATTCAATCCCTAAGTAGGTGAGCTAGGGTGTTGCAGTTTATATGGATTTCTTAGAAATTAAACGCGCGTGAAGCCGCGGGGTACAGCTCTCTATATTATTCTTATCAATTAGCAAAATTAGTTCATATACTCGTATTTCCCCATTTGGAGACTAAATATATACAAGCATAAATGGTTATTAATAGATTTAAATTTAAAAAAAAACCAAAAGCGCGACCGCTTTAAATACCCGGCCAATTTTAATGTAGCCAGTTTCACTCGTGCCATGAACAGGAACACGAAAAAAAAAAAATTACGACATCTCATACGCTAAAATCCGGCACACCGTTCAGGCTGTAGCAGGGAGTACAGAGATCTACATACCTACATAATTGTGCTCAAGAAATAACACCTTCATTCTGATGACGGGTAAAATAATACGTCACTGTCTCCAACACCTAGTGACGTCATATCCCAGGGACACGCTGGTATGACAGGCCAGACAAAGTAACTATTAATTTAAATTTTGCGACGAAAAAATGAAGAGCTTTTATGGTCGAGGCTTTATACAATTAAACCTTGCTTTTTCAATGTGTTTTATTTTATATGTATACTAGCCGCGGCTTTACCTGCATAAATTTTGATTTCATGGAAATGTCAGGATTAAATATTACAGAGATTGGTAGACTTACGAAAAAGTCAAACAGAATCGAACACAGAAAATTTCGAAAACATCGATCAGGCTGTTTTGGATTAGAATTACCTTAAACACCGTGACACGAAATTTTAAATCGTTGGCTCTGGTTGAAACGCCAACGCTCCAACGCCACAAAGATCCCACTCCAATTCAATACCGGCGTACGTGAAAGCCATTAAGTAATTCAAAACATTAAAAATATGGTCATTAGTCAAGAAAGTAATTTGTCACTGCAATCGCATTTCTTTCAGCCTGTGTAGGTAATTACTTAGCGGGCCGGCGGTAATTCATAATTGAACGTGAGAAACGTATTCCAACTCGGATATTTCTATTAAAAACGCGGGCCGCGTGATTTTTTAATCATTCGTGACGCCTTAATCTTGTTGCGACCTGGACGGCTTGAGATACGCCAGTTTTCTTTGACGTAATGTATAATTTGGAACGGGTTGAAATTAAGATCAAAGGTGGCATGGAATAATGTCTTTTTAACTAGATTCTACTGTTTAACGAAATAATTCAGTAGTGTAATGTGAATTCGATCCTTAGATTTGAGAATATTAACGACACGATATATTTTATGAGTTTTTTATTATCATTTCATTTAGGTATCTATTTCCTTGATCTTCGAGTGAAAAGATCAGAGAATAATTATGGCTGTATATAAAAAAAGGAAGGAGAAACCTATTTTCTCTCTTAAGGTTGCTAAAAACTTATTTTTTTATTTGTGACTAAAGTTTTATTTTTTTTGAGAAAACTATGAATGAACTTTCTATCCCGAATTATGTGAATGTTTCCTTTGGGATCTATTTTAATATGAATCAAACCGCAGGATGCAGGTATTATGCTTAAAAACCTCAACTGTTACTACAAGATTTACTTTATAAGAAGTTGATAGAGAGTATATCAATGTGTATCGGACAAATTACTAAACAATATTTGATCAGATGCTACCGCCTCTTATGCTAAAATATATGCTATAATTATTTTTATGGTATAGGAGACAAACGAGCTGTCGTTGCCATTTTAATACCCCAGACGTGCATAGACATCCGCATAGAGGCTATACAGATACGCCGCCCTCCTTTCTCCTGTCACCTCCACGGGCCACCGGCTACTTACCTACAGCTACACACCGCACGAAACGCGACAGTACAACCGTCATTTTATGCTGATCTCGTGTAAGCAAGAGAGACCTCCCCGATCGTGCCCGCCAAATTCGGCTGCATACAAGCATCCAGTGTTGCACTGCCTCTTCTAAACTATAATGCTATAAAATGTCACAAGCCTCATATTTAACAATTACCATTATGCCACATGTGCACTTCAAGTCACGAACGACCTGATGAGCATAATGCAAATATCAGAACCCCAAGTCACGATAATGCCACATGCTAATACCCCATTACTTAGCGCCAGCCTCGTTACCCTGATTAGTTAATTAGTAACTTTACTAATTGACTCATGTGTGACGTATAATATGGATTAATGTTATAACCGAAGTGTTATAGTGGGATTAGGTGATCATCATGTTCTTGGTGGATCAGCAACAGTCAGTATCATCATCGAAACCGGAGAGAACTCTTATCAGCAGAGTTGTTCTATTCTCTTCAGTCGCTCATGCAACATTATAAAAAAATAAATTGAAAATTGTTTATTTCAGCATTACAATATTGAACAGTTACATTAGTTTTGACTATGACCGAAACTAGACTATGCTGCACAGAGTCTACTTTTTTATTCTTATAGAGCTTCTAAAGTTATTTTCAGTTCGTCATGCAACATAGCTCGTGCTTATTTGTTGAATTAATTTTATTGATATATTACTCGACACTTAAACAGTATGAGCGAGAAGCACCTCCCCTGTCGTCGTTTCTGATTCTGTTATAATCCAACAATGACCCTATCATCAACATCTATGCACCATAATGCATAAGGGTCCGCATAAACGAAAAAAAACACCATAAGAATAATCAGCATTCAATAAATTACGTAAAAATTAAAAAGTTATCGAATAGGCAATAAAATGGTGTTTATATTCGGCAATAGTTCTTGGAGCACGCGAAACAATTCGAGCCGCTGAATTAGCATGGCTGACACCACCGAGATACGAACGTTAATTGCGATCCGCTAGCATGCGATGTGGTGAGGTGGAACGAAAATGGAAAACGTACAAAAAAATACACAAAATTACCAACTGCGAACTTGCGACCTAAATTTTTGACGGTTTTGAAACCTATTTTCAGCTGTCAGAAGGAAAAATTCTCGGTTAAACGGCTCGCAACAGCTGTCGTAATCAAACTTTTTGTTCCAACTGATATAATCGTTATGCAAAGCTGAATGTAATGAATATAAGGCCTTTCATATTCAATGCAAATTAAAAAAATGTGTAAGTTCTTTTTCATTATTCCGGTTTTTATTTCATGAAGGAGTTGTTTTACATGGCATTGGCAAATTTTATACTTGTTACTAAATTACTGAAACACAAATATGTATAAACAAGCTTCCTTTGTTCGATATTGCCACACATGTGTCACATATCAAAGGTAAAGACGAAATCATTCTATCGACAACGCTTGAACAAGTTCTTTTGTAAACGGCGACCTCGGATCATATCACGTTAATATATGATTTGATAGTTAAACAAAAGAATATGGTCTGGTTAATCATGTGGATCGGCCCAATGGCTTGTCTCTTGTACTTTTGATCAACTGTCAATACAAATATAATATGAATTACCAAAAAAAGTGACAATACATTTCATCAACTGTAATTTGTATAAGGGTTTTGAAAAGTAGATAAAAGAGACGGATACTGATGAAAGTTAATTTTGAGCGAGTAAGTTGACTATTAAATTTATATCTATGTGATGCCGGTGGCAAGAATGTCCAAACACGGATCTTGACGACGAACCTAGTGCCCAGATTAAGACCAAAAACTGCCATTAGGATATTTCAACTTCTAATAAAAGTCCGAAGTTAGAAAGTCGGTGATTTTTGTATAACAATATGCGGAGTTGACTAGTCTTTATAGATAGAGACAGACGCCATAGTGGATTGGACAATAGAGTATATGTTATGGACAAGATATTGAAGCCGAATTAAATGATTATACTATTTTTAACCACCTAATTTATCACATTACTCTGACAATATGAATTTTACTATGTGTTTATCAGGCAATACGATAAGTATGACATGAATCTTATAGATTTGTGTGTATATAAAATAGGACACGAGCGTCTTACCCGATCGATTTAATTGTAAGCTGGTGAGAGCGTTCCAAAAATCGCATATTGCTGATGGTGAAACTTTTTTTATTTAAAAAATAAATATCATATGGCATGTTATGTCCTTGTAACTACGGTAATAATTAATTTATATATTCAATCAATAATTAAGTTTTACTTCAGTTGTGTGGTCTATTTCACATTTTTTTTCCGTATGGATATTTTAACCATTATTCCATAAAACGCAACTGTAGGTCGACTGATCATGATGGTACATATCTGATTTGCAGATAGAGTTTTTGATACAGGTATAAGCTTTTAAGCCGTGACAAAATCGTTCCCGACGGAGCGTAAGCCCGTGGCCAGGCGGGTGATTAACTACGCCGGGACTAATAATTTATTATGGCGTATTATGTCGTTCATAAAAAGCGGTGGTCGCCGATAAATAATTCTTTATTCTGTTTGTGAGCTGCCTTCTGACGTACACCGAGGGTTAGATGATGTCTATATTTGTGTATCACACAGGTATAGCGTAGACTAAAGAGATGTGTCACAGATAACAGTTAAAATAAAATCTAGACTTATAATAAAAAAAATCCAGATACATAAATTTAAACAGAAGTTACATGTTTAAGTATTTAACACAATTTAAAATATAAAAAACATACCTGATGAGTAATCGAAACTGATCGTATTTTTTTTTATTTATTTTTTTTATAGGATAAGGCGCAAACGAGCAGTTAATGTGATTAAAAATAAAAAAACTTGAAAAAAAGTATAAAAAGGTATATTTAATCAAAGTATATATTACATAAACAACATTTAAAACATATTGTAATGACAAGACGAGGCATAAGATATAAAATTTTTGCTATCATACGAAAATATAAGCATAAGTTACTCCTGAGCTAATTTTCATGATTGATCAGTATTTCCGAGGATTGCCTACAAGCAAACAAAGTTAGAAACTTTACTTACTTATAATATTGGTAGATTGTAGGAACGGTGCAGCGATAGGGTCTGCTTCTACTGAAAATGACATCCTCTTTTTTAATTTCCTTCGTCTTCCCAATTTAAATTTAATTTCTTTTTCCATTTCTTAATTTCTATCGTATACTTAGGTAGCATGTTTGGTATCTTCTTAAAACTCTAGCATTAGTAGCTAGTCAGCACGACATTTTTTCCGTGAATTTTATGTGTTTCGATATAACATAGCTGTTCAGACTTCGAAGGGCGAAAAGTTGTTTAGACTTTTTTGCGTGATGACAAACATACTAACTGTCACCTTTTTATTGTTAGTGTTATTGATGACTTGAAATTTTTTTATTGGCGGAAACATTGAAATAGGCGTGTATACCGATATAATAGCTGTACCCTGGAAGGGTAGTGCCACACTGCATGCATACCTCTCGATCGCACTTCTGTTTATATATCCATCAACGAAACTATATTCAACAAACTTAAATGTGTGTATGAAATTTACGCAAAGTTAAAGTCAAATCGCACCAAACTATACTGCGAGAGATTGAGACAAATCAGTTTCTTTGTCGTGACGAATTTTCATTTTACAGAGTTTCGTATCACAAAGATTTTAAAAGACTTTCACTTCAATACATTTTCAATCTTTGTCTCGTTTTCGAAGTCGGGAAATGTATGTTTATACGCCATCTTGTATATTCGAACCAGTTAGTCTTCTGTTTCTTATAACAATGACTCTTGCGATTGAGATCAAATTTATTATTGAGATAGCGTTTTGCGTCGGAATTTGTATCAAGATCTTTTCTTAGAATGTGAATATGTGTGCATGTTCATATTCTAACTTTCTTCTCTTTCTTCTTCTTCTCTCTTTTTTTGTGGTATAGGGGGGAGGGGGAATGAGTAGTCGAGCAATTACATGACTA
This sequence comes from Calycopis cecrops, assembly GCA_001625245.1. Taxonomy (NCBI): domain Eukaryota; kingdom Metazoa; phylum Arthropoda; class Insecta; order Lepidoptera; family Lycaenidae; genus Calycopis; species Calycopis cecrops. The sequence continues at coordinate 28,482 of LUGF01042705.1, forward strand.
CCGACCTACCGATAGATATCGGCATAGACAGAGTACCACATTTCACGATTTTTACATTTTTTCCTCGCTTCCTTCATATTCATAACTCTCTTTATAGGTACACTAGCTGCGCCCCGCGGTTTCACCTGCATAAATTTCGATTCCGTGGAAAATAGAAAATCATCCCATTGCATCCCATAAGCACATTTTTCACATCGCACATTCGCGATGAAAACTATCCTGTGTTAATCTAAGTTACCCTCTATGTGTGTTCCAAATTTCATGTAAATCAGTTGAGCACTTTTTAACAAACAAACATACTAACTTTCGCATTTATAATATTAGTAGGATACTCGCCGATTGCGAAGACTCTTGACGCCACCTTCAGACAGTGTCCAGTCAATCTGATCAGGGCGTGTAAGGAAGGGTACTTACATAGAGAAACCGGTTACCGGCACGATACGACAACATTGCAATAATACCGGTACGATTACATCGCAATGACAATATTGCCATATTAGCGGTACCGACTCGTACAGGTTTTGTCCTTATCAGTAACCTGTTTCTCTATCTAAGCACCTTCAGTCTTGGTTTTCCCGGATCCTACATCCATTGTGTATCTGTTGTTAATCTTTCATTTGTCATTCATTCTACATGTCCAATAGAGCCTTTTCCTATCTTTAATTATCAAATCCGTTACATAGTATCGAAGGATTACGTGGATGCCGAACCATTAAACACGCATTTAAACGAATAAACTATTAAGTGCTGCTAACAAAACTTATCGGCCCGTGCCGTGTCCGCCCGCCATTACTTACCAGCACCGATTGAGATATTTATTTGCTATTTCACAACTTGCAGTTAACTAAACGTAATTTTAACGTTTTTAACGTATAAATGGTGGGCCGAAAAGGGAAATTGTTGGCAATCGAAGATTTATGGGCGTTTGATCATGCAATCATCGCTTGCACGCCTCTTCGGGAACTTTTTGTTAATGTACTATCGTGTCGAGCAAAGTGAGCTTGAATGCGGCGAGACATCTGCTTACCTAGGAGTAACATCTACACTGTTGCCGCTGCCCTGGTATCGATTCGGTAGTCATTTAAATAGCTCTGACAGCTCGTCTATTAAAAAAAAAGTGCAAAGAAACTTTTTTTAGGAGGAGGAAGGAGGGTAACGCATCTATATATGCGGATGACTATGGGCGTCAGAAGTCATGAAAATCGCCCCCTTATACTATAAAAAAGGGACAAAAATACTAAAGATAAACAGTACAATAAACGACGAATAAAATTCAATTCAATCAGAGTTTTAACAATCGCTAATCGATCGAACCATTAGGAGCCACAGCCATTACCTTCACGTGAAGTGTCCAGCCGCGGGTAATCGCTGCTCATCATCATCATTATATCGTCATTCTACACTGTAAGGGATGGACATATTTTTTTCTCATTCTTTTTTTATTGTCATCTTCTATTGTATGTACAGTGTGTGAGGACACACCTGAATTTTTGTCTCTCTTTTATTTCAATTCCTATTCGGAAACATATTTTCTACTTACAGAAGTGTATAGAAGAAAATATAGTTTTATACAATTACTAGACCCCGCAAATTTGCGTGCGTTACTTACTCTCTTACTTCGCCTATTTGCTCTTATCTTTAAGTTTGTATTACTGTATATATATTCATTGTGGGCAAATAAAGAATATTTTCTTTCTTTCTTTCTTTCTCGAGTTTTGTTAGCTGTAGTTTATTGGTGCTTAGCCTATAGCCGTCCTGGATAAATGGCCTATGTAACACTAGCTAAATAAGTTATAATTAACTTTCTTCTTAACAACGTTCTTAGCAACCTATGATTGTACAGAGCTGAATTTACATTTGAATATAAATCGGAAAGAAGAATTCAAAAGCCATTTTAAAAATGAGTTCGAGATTTAAAGTATCAGGATCGAGGAATCGCTCTATTTGTCACGAAAATATTTCAAGTCTCGAAACATGGCGGCGATAAGAGGCGCTATATCACACAGCCCACAAAAACGTTGATAAAATATTAACGGGGAATTATTCGCGGGAATCGCGGCGCGGCTCGTTTACTTGACAAATCGTCGGGGGATCCCCCTTTACGGCCGCCTGTTTGTTCGGCGCACAGATTAAAAAGTTCCTAGTGGCGAGAAATTGATACGTACGTTTGAGACGTTTTATGCGGCTTTTTATAAATGCTCGTAGCGTGCGGCATCTTTTTTAAATACTGCAATTTTATAAATCAATCGAGCAGTTATATACTTTCGGCTACTCCATACGTCCATAAATGTCTGTACATCCGTAGATAATGCACTTGAGTTGAAGTCTATTTTGAAATAAAACTTCTATAGGTACGCGCGCTTGACATGGGGTAAATTGGAGTGAGCGTTACAAACAATCACACATCGGGCGAGGCCGATGGAAGTTATCATTTAAATGCAAAATTCTAATTCGATATAAGTTAAACTTTTTTGTATTTAAAAAATAATATCATATGACATGTTATGTCATTGTAACTACGGTAATGAATTTGTGAATTAAATCAATAATTAAGTTTATCTTCAATTGTGTGGTTTTCAATAGATGGCATATGTGAGTAGAAGTTATATATCCGGTCATTCGGACCTAATTGGCTAAATTGAAACAATGCCTTGGTTTACTTGACAAACCATCGGGGGATCCCCTTAACGTGCGATTGTTTGTTCGGCTCGCAGATTAAAAATTCCTAGTGGCGTCAAATTGATACGTACGGTTGGGAAGTATTATGCGACTTTTATTAATGGTGTTAGAGTAAGTCGGGGCCATTTACAGTTGTCTGAAGATAGAGAGAGAGAGAGAAAGAGAGAGTCCGATTCTTCGCAAGAGACACACGGTATTCGATATATTTGAGGGAGACAGTAGGCTAAAGTACATTTAACCCAGAACCGATAACGGAATAAAGATTCTCGAGTGGTGGCTCTGCATTGGAAGACGGAATGTTCGACGACCTCCTGACGGTGGACTGATATTAGTTAAGGGGGCACGGAGCCGATGGATGTAAATGGCTCGTGTCAATGGGAATGCCTGCTACGACGTCAGAACCGTGGGATGGAGTCAGGTTCCCATTCTGACCCCTGGCCTCAGTGCTCCAAAGGTGTACGCTAACAATGTCCAAATCGGACCCGCCAATCGTTCCAATCCACGCCGCCTTCTGCTGGTTCAGAGGGATGGATGGCTCTTCAAGCCTGTTCGGTATTGGTAGAACTGTTTGCCGTAGCCTAGGGGATCACAGAGGCACGCAAGCCCCCAAACCGCGATAATGTGGCAGCATCTTCGGGGGAGAGTATTACCACTCTCTCCGACAGAATAGGATCTTTAGGGTCTTCTAACATGCGTTCCTGAGACCACACACTACCGTTCTCGCAAATAACCCATCTATTTACGGCACCTCGAACACAATCGTTAATCGCGCTGACGGATCGTCGATGGCCCCCAAAAAAACTAACACCCGTGATGTATGCGTCCAATATGCGATTTATTAGTCGCACACTCATGAATCTACCAGTTTTCGTTCAGATAGCGAAATATTGCTGTTTTTTATGGCATCGAATACAATGAAACGAGGAATTAATAGGTTACACCGTGGTGAATGGGGTAGAAGTATGCGAAAGGGCTAGTGGTAGGGGAATAGTTAAGTCACTAGTTGTATTGTGAGGAGGTAGTCAGTGCCATGCATTGCAGCGGAGTTGGACCGCAACGACCTGGGAGATACCTCTCGCTTACATAATACCGGCGTAAAGTGACTCGCACTTCGTGCAGCATATGAAAAACCAGTGGTCCATTGGGGGATGGGAGAAGGAGGTAAATACGAGTAAGATGTTAATAGGCGTCGGTTATGTCGGGTATGTTAAATGCCTCCGATTGCTCGTTTGTCCTCCTAGTAATAACGAGTATAATTTTTTCATTGCATTATAAAAAAAAAACTATTTTAACTATTTGATTAATTTTTGTCATAGTTCATAAATGCATCCTTCTTAGCAAGAGGTAGTGCCATGCATTGCAGCGGACTGGGACTGCAACGACCGGGGAAGTACCTCACTCTCACGTGATACCATCGCTACATAACGGTTACGTGGTTGCTGTTCTTTCCTGTGCGAATCACTGAGGGAGAAGACTGAAGGAATGAACGCATCTGTGTAACCTTCTGTTTAGTGTATTGGTTGTCTATGTTTAGTCATAGACCGTACACTGAATATTCATACCATAGATGATGTCTATGGTTAGGTACAGATGACAAGAGAGAGAGAGATGTTCGACATTACGACAATGACTTAGTGACAGCTACAAGCATATATCACCGTAGAGATCTTTCACCGTAAGTTGTCCCCCGTCCCTGGTGCAACTGATTGTTAAAATCTATCAGATTGTCAATATGGGAACGGCTAAGTTCTTATTAGTGTTGTGTTGTGTGGTGGTGCGTCCGAAAAGAGGAGTAAATGCTACATATGTTGTTGGCAACACCATAGGCAGCCTGCTAATTCCGAAGTTAGGGGCCATCTTATGGTGAACGATTTATAGGTAGAGAGCTGCGGATCACCAATAAAGATGCACTGCAACTTAGGCATCAGCTGTCAACTCTGATCTGTCAGACTTGTTCTACTTCCACTTGGCATGTGTAATGTGTATGTAACACCTTCATCGGATGACTATGAGTGTCATTAATTGGCTTCGACTCCTCGTTTGATATCCTATAAAAAATAATAGTCAAGTTACACATATAGTTATTCCATTTAAGAGCGTGTGATTATCTACTAGTGCGCAGTTGTTGTAGAATGGAATACATAATTCAAGTTTGTAATTACATTCTCATAGACTAAAATTCTGCTGATACTATTTATGTAGTATAGATATTGTAAGCTTAATTTAGTGATATTTTAGTAAGATTAGCTTCCGCCCGCAGCTTCGCCCGCCCGGATTTTGGACTTATAAAATGGAGTTATTATACATATAAACCTTTGAATCACTCTATCTTTTAAAAAATTCCATCAAAATCGGTTGGATAATTTTATAGGTAGGTAGGAGGTAGATGTTATGACGTAAGCATCCGCTAAGAAAGGATTTTTAGAAATCTAACCCCTAAGGAAGTGCAATAGGGTGTTGAAGTTTATATAGATTTCTTAGAAATGAAACGCAGTTGAAACCGCAGGGCGCAGCTAGGAATGGATAATTAAGCAAGTCAAAACATATATTGTACTAGCTGTACCCCGTAGAGTCACCCGCGTTTAATTTCTAAGAAATCCGTATAAATTACAACGCCCTATTTCACCCCCTTAGGGCTTGAATTTCTCAAATTTCTTTCTTAGCGGATGCCTATGTCATAACATCTACCTGCATGCTAAATTTCACCCCGATCAGGCCAGGAGTTTGGGCTTTGCGTTAATAGATCACTATGTCACCTTTGAGTTTTATATATACAGAATAATATACCTATAAGATGTGAACTAGTAGGAGAGTTAAAAAAAATTGAAATATTCACACAAACATTGATTTGAATTTCTCATACGCTTTTTGATTTGAGGCGCTTTAATATACGTGCTGCCTGGTAATT
>LUGF01042705.1:41550-60703 GCA_001625245.1 Calycopis cecrops
ATTAAAAAAAAACTCTTAATTCCTTTTTATATTCCTATTAAAGTCATAGCAGGCTTCAGCGGCGTTAAATGCGTTTTAATTCCTTTAAATTTTCATACAATGTGTACTCGGATGAAGTTAAATGTATCACCATCACTATGAGTCATTTTTAAGGTTCCGTAGCCAAATGGCAAAAACAGAACCCTTATAGATTCGTCATGTCTGTCTATCCGTCGATCTGTCCGTCCGTCCGTATGTCACAGTCATTTCTTTCCGAATCTTTTGGGGCTTCCTTCTTGAAATTTTGTAGGTTGATGTATTCCGTGAGCCGCTACTCGAGTTTTGAATAAAAATAAATAAATCTGCCTCGTGTTAACGTGAAGTACCTCCGCGGTCGTTCCTGTTCGATTCGGTAGCATGCTAGCATGCAGTGTGTCACTACCTCTTATATACATACATTGTACAAGTGACAGCTGTGTTGTTTCGTGTGGCGTGATTGTACCCGGTGGCCCATGGAAGAAGGAGAAATCTGTATAGCCTCTATGCGGATGTGCGTCAGTACTCATGGAAATGGCTTCGATTGCTCGTTTCCCCCGTATATTATAAAAAATACTATAAAAGAAATTTGGTAAAACCAAATGTGCATGCCTTAAGCACTCGTGTCATACGTATGTTATTTAAATTAGATACTCATGATAACATATACGTTTTTCACCAAAAATTGCTTTTTTTATTTTTTATTTTCAAATAGTTTTATGGTAAACTTGAATCTTAAAGAAAATAAGTTATTTTATATTTATTAGACATCATAATGTAAACATAAAAACTGCTTCAGATAAAAGCGATTATTACCAATATAAATTACATAATTTTAGTCGAGAAACGTTGGTAAACATAAATTAATAAACGTTAGACTAATAAAATTGTGCTGGCAGCTTATATGAATGACGCAATTAAAACTTAACCATAAAGAATGTCTCTTACCATAATGTTTTAAGTGCGCGAACGCGATTTATTCAATTATACACTCTAACGTTGTGAAAATAAAGTCTCAAGTGGCTTTACTCTCAGAGTAAAGCTCACTGTTGACACATTTTTGACGTTTACTCTGAGAGTAAACGTCACTGTTGAGGGGCTTTATATTTTTTGTATTTGTATATTAGGCTGCCTAAGATGTAAATTTTTTAGTTTCAACAGTACACATTTGATTTTTTACAATAAAACGAATAATAATTGAGTTATGGTTTTCTAATCAGTTCGTCACAATAGATTTACGGACCTATTGAAATAAAATTTAAATCGATTAGTTATGTTTTTCAAAAGTTATGGAGATTACAGAGAGAATGTTATATGTTTTTCATAGATTTTTTTCTGAATAATTCATTTTTTTATCTAAATTGTGGGTTGGATTGCTGTTTATTGTTTAGAAAAATGACCATTGATGTTTTCTTTTATTGTGGTATGAAGGCCAACCTACTTTAAGCACTATATTATTATTTATTTAAAATAAAACTCTGACCGAACCCAGTTTTTGATTTTTAGGCGAGAGTAGAGCATACCTACGCTCGCGCTTAAGGCATGCAATAGTCATTAGTACCTACATTTTAAACGCTACCTACGTATTGAGTCAGGAAACCTGTAATAAATCAGTTGCTTTCAGTATAGCTATTTGCCTCTTATAAAATTCGCCATTATCCGAACTATAAACAGAGAAATTCCGTCCGAGACGAAATAGCTATTTACTACAAATATTTAGTTGGAATAGTTTGTGTTGAATCAAAAACGGGGAAGCAAAACATGAAGAGTTCGCACTTCGGTACTAAAGTGGCCGAACACCAAAGAATTTACCGCCTTTGAGCGCAGCCGGCGCTCGTCACCGAATTCTAATAACATTTCTTTGTTCTCTTTGTAAAAATAGCTAGAGATTTGTAATGAGATGTGATAATTAAGGTCGTCACAGACTATGCAGAAGCGGTAAGATCTGCGAAGTCTATGACTGCGCGCATATCTGTCAATATTGCTCTATTGATTGCCTCATAGTCTAGTGGTAAGCGTGTTCAATCACAGACATGAGGTCCCGGGTTCGAATCCCGGGTCGGACCAAAAAATTGTTATTGGGATTTTTCAATTTCTAATAACTGTCCGGAGTCAGGAAGTTGGCGGTGTTACACCCTCGTGCCTCGGAGAGCACGTAAAGCCGTCGGTCCTGCGCCTGATTTCTCACCGATCGTGTCCAACTGCCTTCCCATAGGAATATGAGAATGAGGGAATAGAGAGTGCACTTGTTCTTGCGCGCACACTTGTGCACTATAATATGTCCTGCGCAGATGGCTCGTCTATATAGACGGCCGCCGAGGACGTTATAGGCAAGGACGACGTTATATACTAATCTTGAGGATACTACGCAGATATCTCATTATTTACCGTCAAGCATCTGTAGGCACAGATATATATCAAAATGTCGACAGATTTTATCTGCGTATACAATTATATCTACAGATATTGTTCACAGATTTTATAGAGAATATAAAAAATTTAATTAAGATTGTATCTATAGTTAAATACAAAAATATATGTTTAACAATGTTCTACATATTTATCGCTACTTATACTATCCTACTTAAACTGCCCATTTTGCACTATTACTGACTACATGTCCTACTATCACTGGCTTGGATATATTTGGGAGTTTACAATGTTTATTTAGGATTGCATTATGAATGCCATGATAGGCTACACGTGACTGAGAGTTATACGTCCTATTTGTAAAGTTTACATTAGTTACTGACTAAGACTATTAAGTAAATATCTTAGTACCAAATGTCCCTGTGTAAGTGTAAGATTACGGTGCTTAATTTGAATATGTTTATGGACATTTATGTAGTAAAGGAATAGCGGATTCATAAATCCCTAGTCCTGATTGGACTAGGGATTTATGAACACACATACCTAGTCATCATCATCATACTAGCTGCGCTCCGCTGGTTCGCTCGCGTAAGTTTCGATTCGGTAGAAATATCGAGATTAAAAATAGACGCTGGCCGATTCTCAGACCTATCTTATACACAAAATTTCATGACAATCAGTCTAGCCGTTTTAAAGGAGTATGGTAACTAACATTGTGACACGAGAATTAGAGATATATAATTTTTTAATACAAATCACAAAAAAAAAGAATAGATATAAAAGAATAAATAAAGAAAGAATACAGTAAAAATACAGTTAATGCTATTGTTGCAGGCCAAAAAGTGGTTCGATGCTCCTGTACAGTCGGAAGAAAGTGCGCTACCGACGCGATGGGTATTGTTGGAAGAAACGCAAGGACGGGAAGACCACCAGGGAAGATCACATGAAGCTGAAGGTGCAGGGGACGGAGGTAAGATTATTTTATAGTATCAGGGGGGAAACACGCTATGCTAACCATTTTCTAGACTACCAACGCTCATAGATATCTGGATAGAGGTTATGTAGATGCGCCACTCTCCATTCTCCTCCCACCTCAAGGGCCACCGTTTACTTACACAAGGCACGAAACGTGGCAGCACATATGTCACTTTATGTTGGTGTCGAGTAAGCGAGAGCTCCCCGATCTGGCCTCTTCCCGAGCAGCTGGCCCAACTCGGCTGTATGCGAGCATGTAGTGTGGCACTACCTCTTAACAACAAAAGAAACTAACTACTATTATGTGACCTTAGTACATCACTTACTTCCTCGTTTGGCCCCTGTCCTACGAAAAAATGTACCAAAAAATATTTCACCTCAAAAATCTTTAGTGAATTAACCCATATTTTATTTCACGATTCAATATCAAATATTCAGAGGCTCCGCTCTCCACCTCTACATCCACTAGTGGCAATTTCATTTGCCGCTGACAGCTGGGTCGCATGCCGCCACCAGATTCGATTACAGAGGTATATTCGCCAACGAAATTTGATTGATTACATTTTCTTCGCTAGTTTTAGGTTTCTTTTGGGACACTTGAAATATTTTTATTGAATTTCGGTGACCGTTATCATTCTTGTAAAAAATCGATCTGAGCGCGAGAGGCATTTTTAAGTTTTCTAATGAGTTCAGTGGGTACAATACAAATTATTTAATATCGGTACTGAAACATATTAGTATTATTTCTTTGCAATACGTTAGAAAGTAAATTATTTCAAACCATACAGTGCGAAACAAGCAATATTAGAACAAACGTGGGATTTTCTTAAACTAATGCCATTTAGAGGTTTTATGTTTTTAATTTTATTTCGCTCAAATGGTCTTTGTTTGTATTTCGTTGCATATTTAACCATGTAAAGAAACTATCACATGTAGATGTAAAAGGAGAAACGAGGACAATTGGAAACGTTTGATAAATTAGATGCTATATAGGTAAGTCATTATTTTTAAGTAACTTATAACTTAACACAATTTATACCAAAGCAGATAAAGTCGAGTCTGCAATAAAAATTCAAAACCACTGACATAAAGACAAGGCCAAAAGGCAGCATGTAGATATTACCTCTAAAACACACGACACAAAAAGGTGTTGACACGCCGACAGACCGCAGACCGACTTACCCGGAAACGGGTCTTGAGCGATGTCTTTGTGTTTCATTTGCATATTATTTGGTGTATTTTTGAAGTTTATAAATTCACTACGTAGGTGTAGTGTGTGAAATAAACGTAGGAACAATTTATTCGTTCATTCAGCCGGATAAATCGATTTATTATTGAAAATGCTACTGCTATATTATTATCAGTGTAGAGTTTTTTTTATTTCGAATAAATATAATAAAGCTAATGAAATTGAAAAAAAAAATTATATGTAATGAACACTTTTATTTTCCAAGCCGAATAAATTAAATTATTAAAAATAAAAACTTTAATTTAAATTTGATTTTACAATTGTTACGTACTCGAGTTTTATCACAAGTTATAAAGCATTACTATGATATAACACTATTTATAGTAATATTTATATAATTTATAGACTTTTATTAATTTACTCCTTTGCCATAGTTATTCTACTATTCGACTCGAACCTTTTCCTAGAACTCTGAATGTCGATGCACACACTTTATATCTAAACTTATCTCATCACTGGATATTTTGCCCCAAAATCGGCTTATAAGAACTTCTAATTAAAGAAGTTCGCACGAAGCAATTTCACTTTGGCGTATTTTTTCTCGTATTGCTGTTACAATAACTAGGTGTAGGCCGTAGAGGGTCTACGAATGGCTACAATGTGTTGAGTCTTATTGGTGTTGTTCTACATAATATAGGGTTTGTAATTAATTATTTTAATTTATTCAGACGTTATAATTTACACAACTGATTAAGAATATAATTAGATAAATATTACATTGAAGGTAAACCGTGGGGTAAAGTTAATATATTGTATAAATTCTGCAGTAAATTAAAAAAATATTTTGGTAAATGGAGTAGGAAATGTAGACGGAGTATGGAATCATTTTTCGGAATAAAAAGTAATTTTTATGCCCATCCTCTAATTTTAAATGTTTACGCCTAATTTCATTAATATGTTAATAAAAAAAAAATCTCATTATTTTGTTTAGTCAATAGAGTTATACGGTTACTTTATATCATTGCTTGTCTATTTAATGTATAGTCGAAACCTACTCGTGTGGCACTCGAAACATACTACTATGTTAGTCTTGTGTACTAATTAAAAGGTATGTCTAAAGATATCAAGTGGCACAACAGGATCTTGCAAGTTAGATGTATAACCGTAGACTCTAACTTTAGTTTTTTTTTGTTTTTTTTTTGTTTTATGGGAGCAGACGACCAGTCGGAGCCATTTTAATGACTGCCGACGGACATAGACATCCGCATAGAGTTTATAAAGATTGGTTGCTCTTCTTAATCCCACTTCCACGGGTACTTACACACCGCACGAAACGAGTCAGAACAGCTGTCACTTTACGTATGTATCCTATACCCTAGTACATTTAGTATTTTATTGATATCAACCTTTGAAAATAATAAATAAAAATAAATAAATAAATCGTTATTCAACACACACCGAATAAACACAAAAAAAGGAAAGTACATTCTATTCTTAAATGGCTTAGATATAAAAGTGATATAACGGAATGTAATTTGATAAATACGACTTAAAAAATACACGTTCACAAAATATTATCAAAATAAAACCTTAAATAAAATCACCTATTTATAAGCTGTTTTATTTATGAGGTATGCCATTTGGATTTAAATTTTTTAAACCCAGATTGGAAACTCGCTCTATCCAAACTATCGAGGGTCAACAGTAACAAAAAATCAATTAAAAGTCATCACATATACTGATATTGGCGGGACCCTTCGGTAACGGTTTAATGAATAAGCAAATGGATATGTACCTATTAACCGGAAACCGCTAATTGGAGGCGGTGACGTGGTTTTTTTGTATGTTCATATTAAAGTTATTATCTCTACTAAATTAAAATATTTAATTACAAACCTTATAATATGTATGACAACAACAATCTGCGACTCTACACATCGTAGCCATTCGTAGACCCTCTACGGCCTACGCCTACTTAATGTTACAGTAATACAAGAAAAAATACGCCAAAGTGATATTGCTTCGTGCGAACTTCACTTTTGAATGGTCCGATATTATATTCATTGTCTCTGATCTGTCTTCAAATACATTTATTCAATACTAGATGAGTTATGGTATATGTGATATGAGTTAATACTACATCCCCTTATTAATAAACATAGAATAACTTTATCCAAGTAATAACCTAGTAATAAACTGACATCTGTCAAATTCCATATTAAAAAACACATAAAAAGTATGAAAGTTGACAGATGTCAATTTATTACTAGGTTATTACTTGGATAAAGTTATTCTATGTTTATTAATAAGGGGGTATAAGTTTGTAAGGATACGATAAACGCCTTAGTAACAGGTAATGCCACATTGCATGCATGCGGCCGAATTGGGTCGGCACTACCGGGGAGGTACCTCTCACATACACGATATGAGCGTAAAGTGACAGCTGTACTGTCGCATTTCGTGCCGTCTGTAAGTAACCAGAGGCTTATGAAAGAGGAAGGAGGAAAGATGGCAACGTATCGGCGGATATGCGATTGTCTCTGGGTATCGGTAGTCGTGAATTGACCCTATGCAAATTTATATTCTCAGTCAAGAATGGAATAGATATTCCGTCACATGTATCATTATCAATATATTATTCTTAATAGAGTTAACATTAAATTCATTCATTAAAAACAATGCCCTCAATTTACTTAAATGAACAATAAAAAGAGATGTGGGTCAAAAAAGTGTTTGAACAAAACAATTTTCATAAAAACACGCAAATTGTTCGGTAAACTGTTTTCAAGTCTCAACAGTGCAACAATATGAAATGAAGAAATCTACGTAAAAAAAAACATTACAATAACCCTCAAGTTGCTGCGGGGGTGTTTTAATTCCAATATAAACTGTACACTAATTCACGGGGCTCTCTCTGGTATCAAAACCCGCGCTATTGTTTCTCGCTTTGGACTAGTGCCAATTAAGAAAAGGTACGTTGATGAAGTATGTGCCCAGTAACCTTGCGATGCGATTTATGTATTCTTACGGTTTTTTTTGATTATTTTGTTGTTTAGTTTTTGAGTATAGGTTTTTATTGTTAATAATTAGATAGGAATATGATAAATATATTTAACACATAGTACTATGTGTAACTCAAAAGGGTTTTGTTTCCTCGTTTACCCTCTAATTGTAAATAAATATTTTTTTATAGTGTAAGAGGGCAAACTGCTTATATTCTACCTTACAATGTAAAACAATGTTTATTATACATATTCTTCACTTCATTAGATGAATTGATTGCAAAGTCGCTTATAGTATAAAACTAGATTTATTGTTCTAAGAGAATATTTTTTTAATTTTAAATTATCATTAGTTTTCTTAATAATGTTTTGGAAAGAAATTGCGATACTTAAAAATAAATCAATTATTCATTTATATTTGAATGAAATCAAATTAAATATTAAAATATTCTAAATCAACAAAGACAAATAGTGTACAGCTGTCTGCTTAAACATAACCCTAAAACAACAAATACATCAACGCTGCAAAAACGTATTTAGTTGGTCACACATACCCATATCTCAGGCGACATTTGTTGGGCACGCAACAGTGTCTTGTTTATGGGTTAGTTCAGGTGGCAGTAAAGTACAACAATATCTCCAGCGATAGCATCAGGTGAGAGTGAAATGTCTACAATGTTGTGCCACGGGGCTGCTTCATATTTACGATTTCCTTTGTTGGGGAATTGAGACACGACTTATTATGATTGGAAAATACGATATTATGTAATCAGCCATTATGTATAACAATACAATAAGTTTAACGGATTTTATCGCGGATTATTTAATTATTTTATATGTTAAATTATAAGCCCGACGTTTTAAATTGGAAAATAATGGAATAAACCGCGATAAAATCCGCTTAACATGTTTTGTTGTAATGAGTAATATTCGCGTAAATTTAAGACATAATTAACCATTATATGTTTAGTAATTTATTTATTACTTCATATCTTATATTACATTATAGTATTTTAAGCAACTGTCGTATAATGAAGGGTATTAAAACTCGCGTTCACTCGTTACATAATAGTAACGAGTGTTTTAATACCCGTGTTATATGCAGTTGCATACACTACTTTATCTTCACTAATGCAATTAATCAATTAATCAAACATTACAAAACATTAAATTCACGCGTACGTGTATTGTCAGAGTGAACTTGCCGCCATTAAAATCTAACCAATGAGAGCGCAGCTGCAACGCGCGCAGGGCTAATCAGGAGCGAGCGCGCGCTGTTAAGGATTTTGACATAAGGCTCGCCGACCAGCACAATGTTATAATGAGATTTTACGATATCGATTTGGATATTATAATATCATGTCAAATTGCTTAAATTAAGTTTTTTGTTGTCTGAGCTATAACAGTAGTTATTATAAGTCAAGTATTGGAAACATAAGTAGAATGTTACAACATTAGTGTAGATAAAATACGTTTTTAAATAAATGGTAGAAAGTAAAAGTATATTATTTTAAATAAATTGTATACTTTTACAATGTAAATTTCCATCAAGGTCATTCATCTATTCCTTAAAACCTCATCATTATCATCATCATTATCAGCTTATTTTCGTCCAATGCTAAAGCGTAAAAAATGTATTGAATGAAAAATTGCATTGCATTAGGAAGAAATTTAAAGTATATTTATAGTTTATATATATAATCAATTATTCGTCTACTTATACTTACTACACTACTACGAAGCCATGTAAAAGCTAAAAAACCTTAATATCTTACACATTTCATACTTTTCATTTTGGGCAGCACAAACGCTATTACTGTTGGTACATGAGTATATCATATGCGAGAATAATTTATATTTACGGGGCATTTTAAGCCCAGAGGGCACCAAGTGATTAAAGCAACAAGGATATGATTTTAGGGTTGTTATGCGCGACATTTTTCTTTTTAATTTTTATATAAATTTGAGGTTTTTAGGGTTAATAAGGGCATGAGTAGTCGGATTTTTTGATGACCACCGCTGGGCCACATTAGTATGCATAAGCCTGTTCCCTTCTTAAATAGGCATAAGGGCATCTGAAACTCACAAACGTCATAAAACGAGAAAGCGTAGCTGTCACTTTGCGATTGTGTTACGTGAGCCTTCCCTTAAGATTGAGGATCACCTTTCCGGTCGTACCAGTCCACTTTGGATGTAACGCGGCATAGCATTAACTTTTACAAAAACTCTTCTATCATATTATGTTCTTACATGAATGATCTTCAGAAACAAATATACTAGATTACAGATTAGAGACAAATATACCATTGAACATTTTTGAGATTGAGTTTAAGTAACAATTTATTTATAAAGTTTCAGTTATATATCTAAATAATTTGACAAAATTTTTATTATGTAAAATTGAAATAACAGTTTATTGGACAAAATCTTAGTACCTTATAACCAAATAATTAATTAGACATGTTCTTTGTCAAGTAAAGTTTGGTAATCAATATGAAAAATATTCAGACAAAGATTTTGTTTTTTTTATTATATCCTATTAATATTATGAATGCGAAAGTGTGTATGTTTGTTTGTTTGTTTATTTGTTTGTTTTTTTTTTTAATTTATTTAAGGTCGTTTTATAACAACTTAGGTCCTTAACGACCACGGTAATAATTTACAAAAAATTGTACATTGTTTGTTTGTTTCTTACTCCTTCACGCTAAAACTGCTGAACAGATTTTCATGAAATTTGGGACACATAGAGAGTAACTTAGAATAACACATAGGATAATAATTTTTATACCGAAAAATGTTCCTATGGGATGCCATGAGATGATTTTTCACCTGATCCAAATTTACGCGGGTGAAACCGAGGGGCGCAGCTAGTACAGTATAATTGGGCAAACGAGCAATCGGAGTCATTTTTAAGTATACCGACGCCCATAGACATCCGCGTAGACGTAGAGGATATACAGATGCGGTGCCCTTCCTCCTCATCTCTCCATGGGCCAGCAGCCAGAAATAATCGTAAATGTAACTAGCCTGATAATCTCCCATATAAAACAAGATGCTGACTGAACAAAATCACTTTAGCATGGAAAACACAGCTCAGCATATAAAATACGTACGGAAAAGAACTGTCAACACCAGGACGTCATAAACGGTAGAAATATAATCGAATAAAATCGAATAATCGCTTCGTTTGCTCATTCGAACTCAGAATAAAAGCCGACTGCATCGGATCTATAGCCTGTAATGGCCCTGCAGCCAAAAGGCCGGTCAGACATCCATGTACCATAATTATGACTGCCACAAACTAATGACTTGTGGCTGGAAAAAAATTATATTAATGGTATTATTGGTATTATATTTGCGGTGACTTCGAAATGGAAATTATTATTAAAACTATATTATTTTATGTATAGGCACTAATATC
This sequence comes from Calycopis cecrops, assembly GCA_001625245.1. Taxonomy (NCBI): domain Eukaryota; kingdom Metazoa; phylum Arthropoda; class Insecta; order Lepidoptera; family Lycaenidae; genus Calycopis; species Calycopis cecrops. The sequence continues at coordinate 52,523 of LUGF01042705.1, forward strand.
ACATAGAGGAAAATTTTAGTTTGTTAAACCGAATAGGCTCCAAAACTTCTTGCTCCGATTTTTAAAATTATGTATTTACAGTAAAAAAGTCTATATTCTATCATGATTAAGCAATTTTTAGTTTTGATGCCCAAAGGTTTCAGCAAGGGACGGCTGTATAGAAAAAAGTTGGTACTATGCAAATAAACAAAAAAAAAACAGCCGAGGCTACAAAAACATAATATAGAGCATAGTAGTTATGCCGATATGTCTTCCTCCCTCCTCTTCTTCTATGGCCCACCAGGTACCTCACAAAAACTTTCAATAGTATAAAGATCAATGATTGTAATCATTATAGCCATCGTCATAGAGGTTATGTGATGCGTCGCCCTCCTCCATCGAATAAGCGACAGCAGTTGTTCCAGCCCAATTTGGCAGCATGCTTGCATGCATGCAGCGTGACACTATCTCTTACTCTTATAAGTGTAATAAGGTTAAATTAATTTTATTTGTTCGAACAACATATTAAATACCAAGACATTAGAAAATTCACTTTTCTGTGTATAATAAAAGAGTAAAAAAAAATTTTTAAGTTAAACGGTTTTATATTGCAGATAAATGTACTAAAAGCTAAAAAATAATTTCATGGATACAGTCATGGATACCAATATGTATACATTGTTATGTTTTCAAAATAAAGTAACTCGTAACCTACTCACTTTCTGGAAATATCTATAGTCTCATAAATTCCTAAAAATGCAATATAAATTTATGTAAACACCTATGACAAATGATGTCATTTTTGAAATATAGAAATTTTAAACATGCATTGAATCAAACTAAAATAAAATCGTGGGGCACGTCCAATATCTACAATCGAAAGACATGGCATGTGACTTCACCCACCTAGTGCTAAGTAGCAAGTGTCGTCCATGAATGGGGGTGACGAACGAAAGTATATCAATCACAAACTGAAACCAAAACATGAACTCATTTGCATGAGCCATTTGACGGGTTTTGTCTTGTACAATCTTCACTACCCTTAAAACTATCAAAGATTATTTTAAAGTTATCATTTCAGTATTCAATGAATATGATAGAGTTAATCCCAAGGTCATCCAAAATTCATTTAAAGTGGACGTGCCCCACGATTTTATTTTAGTTTGATTCAATGCATGTTTAAAATTTGTATATTTCAAAAATGACGTCTTTTCTCATAGGTGTTTACATAAATTTATATTGCATTTTTAGGAATTTATGAGACTATAGATATTTCCAGAAAGTGAGTAGGTTACGAGTTACTTTATTTTGAAAACATAACAATGTATACATATTGGTATCCATGACTGTATCCATGAAATTATTTTTTAGCTTTTAGTACATTTATCTGCAATATAAAACCGTTTAACTTAAAAATTTTTTTTTACTCTTTTATTTTTAAGTTTTTAGTTTTTATTTCTCATTCTGTTCTATTCGTTGAGTGCCTCATTATTGCAAGGTTTCTTGCCTGTTAGTTTATTGCAGTCAAACACTTTAATACATAATCCCTCCAAAGATCTCACTCTACTAAGAACAACGTAGGCTTGGCCTTCCTCAAATAGTTTAGCGCCTAAGTATACGACGGCGTGATCCACAGTGCTGCTCTGCATTTTATGCACCGTGGAAGCCCATGACAATATTAAGTGCAACATTCGTCTTTCAGCCGTCCCGTAATTAAATTTGGCTGGAAACTGTATGGCTTTCGGTTGTATAAGATGTACGCCGTCTCTTGCAAAGTCGATTCGAACCGAAGCGAAGGTACGTCTGTTGCGTACATCTGAGTTCGAAGAAAAAGGGGCCAAACAATTTTTTTTTTTTTTTTTTATGATATAGGAGGGCAAACGAGCAGCCGGAGCCATTTTCATGACTACCGACGCCCACAAACATCCGCATAGAGGCTATACAGATGCGCTGCCTTCCTTTCTCCTCCCACCTCCATGGGCCACCGGCTACTTACACACCGCACGAAACGCGACAGCACAGCTGTCACTTTACGCCAGTCTCGTGTAAGCGAGAGGTACCTCCCCGGTCGTGCCGGCCCAATTCGACTGCATGCAAGCATGCAGTGTGGCACTACCTATTTCGTTGATATATCCTATAGCGCCATTAACTAATCCGTTTGAAACGTCAATATTGGACCGATATACGGAGAGTAGTCGCTCTTTCAATATATTATAGTTCTTCGTTTACGGTAGCTTGTATAAAATATCTGTGAGATGTTGTAGATCCGCAGATTGTAGTTGTTGTAGGACGTATCGAAATTTCTGGTCGTCTGTTGTGTGCTGTGGATCCACAACGGCTTCAAATTGGATGAACCATGCTCGCGGATATTCTCTCCAAGACGGCAGTAATCTTATGTGTATTGAGACGGCGGCGACGTCGGCTTTTTTTGCTTCAGTTTATTATTTTTCCATGTCGAGGGTCACCGATTGTAGTAGCAGGATAAATAAGACAAATTGCTTGCTTTATACACCGTGAAATTATAATGGTTCTCGAGCCGAAGCATATGAATTTGGAATAACTTATAGCACCAACAAAAACTGGTAAATCATTTGTAACGTGAAATATAAAAGAGTTTCAATTTTAATAATCCATTTTTATTCCTTCGAGTTGGTAATAGTACTTTTTCTTTAAACTTGTATGAATGATTCTCCGCGGCATCAGCTGTTACAAATAATAATAATCTCTACATATATAATTTTGGTTGTTGTTTATATAGGCCAAAAAGTGACAGGCAAACTTTATCGTTTTGAAATTTCAAATTTTTCGACCTTTTTGGATAGCGCAAGTAAAATGTCATATAGAATTAACTTTATTAAACTATTAATAGTAGGTACATTTATATTATTTATATTGTATATCCCAACAATACTTACCAAGCCCTTTATTTTGATACCCACATTGATGAGATTGAAAACTACATTATTCGCCATTTTGTCGCAGAGGCCATCTTTGATTTTGATTTTATATAGTGCACTGAATTCTGCCTGACAAGCCCTTACATTTGATACCCATATTGATGTGATTAAAAAAAACTAAGTTGTCCGCCATTTTGTAGCGGCGGCCATATTGGATTCACAATAATATTGAATATGGGTAATTGTATTGTCAGCAAAATCAAAGGCGTATACCAAATTTCAGATCAATCGGTTAACGGGACGAAACTAAGTTGTCCGCCATTTTGTAGCAGGCCATCTTTAATTTTGATTTTGTATAGTGCACTGAATTCTACATGACAAGCTCTTTAATTTGATACCCATATTGATGGGATTGAAAAAAACTAAGTTGTCCGCCATTTTGTAGCGGCGGCCATATTAGATTTACAATAATATTGAATATGGATAATTGTATTGTCATCAGAATCAAAGGCGTATACCAAATTTCAGATCAATCGGTTAACGGGAAGAGGGTTAAATTTCAATTACTAAATTCTACCCATACAATCAGGGTGAGCTAAATAAAACCGTTTAAAAATAAATATGATTGTGTTCCAGTGATAAATAATATTATTAATATAAAAACCGTTGAACTGGACTTGTGATCGCGAACATTTGTGTCCGCGGTCAGGTTATTTATTAAAAAACAATTGTTGATTCTATTGTTTGCGCTTAGTGAAGCGAGTAAAACAGTATAACATAAATTGAATGAGAGAAATGTTGAAATTAGAAAACGCGACGTTAAAGTTGCTCAATACAACGGAATTACGTGAAATTTAATTTAAGTGTTTCATTTGCTTCAATAAAATACCAGCGCAGTTTTATAATTTCAGATGTTTTGTACATTTTCATAACGTGATATTATGTTTTTATTTGAAGTGGATAAACCACACGAGCCACACAAGTATAAACTTATAATAAATAATGTGAAATAGAAAAATAATATTCTTTATTTATTATTTTACGTATTTCATTATGAGACTTATGGCTTCTTTTACAGTTTAATGATAGTGTCATGAAGCTATTATATACTTATCTATCACAGAACTGCTTTAAATAGATTGAATCCAAACAGAAGCTCTTATACCGAAATATACTTTAATTACTCATTTTTTATACGCTAACCTGGAATTTAATAAGATATATTTAAAAATGTTCTAGATGTATTTTCGCGTAAAAATATTACTGCTTTGTTTATAGTTTTGCGGCTAGAAAAAAAAAACGCAAAGTATGTTTGAATACCCACAGTCACATAAACTTATAATAAAAGAAATTAAAAATAGACGACATTAAAATTCTAAAGGAAATGTAAAACTATATTTCAATTATTATTTGTAGATACGATAAACATCGAATATTTTGCGTCCTTAATCTCACTTTGCATCTATATTTGACCGGTCTATTGATATGATGTCGTCGGAATCAATTGTCGGAATCGGTCAGGGAGATCCGCGCATTCGTTCTCGGAGGTACCAAGGCTGGCGCCCTGCCAGTACACCTCGGCCCGTAGCTAAATCGCCATCAGGTGCCTGCTAACGAGGGATTCATGCCGTCCTCTCACCGGCAGATGGCGGAATATTTGTAGCCTCCTTCCGCCGGGCTTGAGAAAATGGACTTTCGATGACACCGCTTGATATATATAATTGTGATGGCTTTGGGGATGTGATTCACAGGGGACTTTCACTAGCCTATACATGTAGGCGTTTTGTTGAACAAAATACCTTTGTGGCTAAGGTTTAACGTCATTTGTTAGTTCGTACTGTGGATTCATCTGTGCAGCTGAATCCACTTTCAATTCTCGAGGTATTTCTAATCTCACACGACTTAAGGTCGTCAAGAAAAGAGCATACCTACTAGTTACTTCTGAATGGCTGGTAACGCGCAGCCAATGGGCTAGTCTTATCTATGTGCGGCGGTAGTAACTAACCTCCAGCCAGTTTCTCCTCATTATAAAAATAATGATGATATCTTTACTATAATTGTTGACATCTTGCACTCGTCATAATACTATCTATCTATTTAAAGCTAACTAGATATAACAAACTCTATATTATATTTATTCTGATTTCATTCTTTGTTATTCTTTCGTACAAAAACACACCACAAAAACGATTTCGCTATAATTTAGCACCCCTATAAATTATAATTTGCAAGGACGTGAAAATACTTTCTAACCCGAAAAATGAAAGCTTGGATATATATCATATGGTAGAAACCGAAACATATGACTATCTCATACAATATTACTCTGTAAAAATATTACTTTGTAATAACACAAAATTTGAGTTTATACGTAAGCAATATTTGAAGGATCGTCTACATTCCCAGCCCGTACGTAAATTGTATAAATGCTCACGTCGATGGAACACATCATCGATCACGAAAGGGCCAGTCGTGAATAGGTTCCACTGAAGCACTTGTAATATGCGCGCAGGAGCCGCTGCCCCGAGCCCTTCGCGCCCAGCCGACCTTGTAATAAGTGGTTTTTATTTCGCACACAATGAAGATTAATTGATGTTTCCTAAAAATATTTTTCTTCTTTAGGGCAAACTGTTGAGTGAATCTATAGTAAGAGACATGTGTACAACGAAGTTTTAGATACCTACAAAGGCGTTGTGGGTGGCACTTCTAAAGTGCATTTTATGCTTGTGATACGATAGAGGAGTAATTATGCTGTCGTATAAGTTTCATCTTATCTGCGCCCCGCGGTGTCACCCGCGTAAATTTCGATTTCGTGAAAAATAGAAAACCATCCCAAGGCATTCCATAGGAACATTTTTTCGGGATAAAAACAATCCTGTGTTAATCCAAGTTACTCTATATGTGTGTGCCAAATTTCATGAAAATCGGTTCAGCCGTTTTTGTGTGTAGGAGTAATAAAGAAACAAACATACAAACTTTCACATTTATAATATTAATAAGATACCTAATAAGTGATAACCTAATAATAAATTAAAAATAAAATGTACCTTATAATATATTTCAATGTAACCAGACATACATTTCAATCTAAAGACAAAGCATACATTAAAATCTTACATGCCATTCATTTCATGCTTTAAAAACATTTCATCCTTACCCGAATGTGTATAATTAAAGAAAAAAGTCTACCTTGAAAAAACACAATGTTGATTTGTGTGATAAATTAAATAAATTCTCGATGAAAATATTTTATCGAAAGTAAAACAAAAATAAGTGCTAACAAACAATTGGACTGATTGCCATTAAGCCGCTTAATTACTTGTTTCATGCGAAAAAGTATTTTCTTTGATCTTAAGGTTATTACTACTGTTTGTTCATTTGTTCAATTCGTTTATATCGCTCTCGAAAGTTGGCATAAAGAAGAATTGATAATGTCGTCAATAACTTTAGTGTTAGTAAGTTAGTGACGATATTTTAATGTCGGTTCAACTTTTTGGACGATTTATGATTGATCGAAATTGTCAATCGATATTATACAATAATTTTCCTTGACTCTCAATCGTGAATGCCCTCCATATTACTCCTCAGATATCACTGAAAATAGCTGTCGTTTGTAAGTGGACCTAAATTTTCTGGCGTATGTCGAGTGACATTTTTTTAAATTCTTTGCAGATATGCAGATAATAACTACATGGTTTTTTGTTGATTTTTACGTGTATTTAATTTTCATGTTTGTACTGCGGGTGAAAAAACAGATTCAGAAGTTTGAAATTTCGGCGTAGGAAAACTGGTAACACAACCTCTTCCCACGTGTTTAACACTCGGGAGGACATGGCAAAGTCTTTCCTCCCTTGTTTCACAGTATTTTCAAATGTGATTCTATTACCCATTAATCCTGTCCCTCCCTGTCCCTGTGTATCGATATTATGACATCGATAGAACCATGCATTATAGGCGAATCGATTAATCTGTGCAATGTTTTGACAAAGATGGGTCGTGTAATGAATGCGGCGGAGAGCGTGCGGAACTGGGGCAGCATGAGGACCTTGGCTTTTGTTCTACACTAGACATCGTCTGAGAGGGCATGAGACTAAACATGAATTGCTTTCATTTTTACTGGGAAATTCCATTTCTATTTTTTTGTTTTATTAACAACCGTGAGCCTCTTGATCGTGGATTATGAATGGGCGTGAACATTGAAACGCTGGAAAGTTGTTGATAGTCTTGATCCCCATACCTATAATTATGTATAACTAGCTGCGTCCCGCAGTTTCACCCGCGTAAATTTCGATAGCGTGGAAAATCATCCCATGGCATCCAATAGGAACATTTTTTCAGGATAAATCCTATGCTATGTGTTAATCCAAGTTACCCTCTGTGTGTGTGCCAAATTTTATCAAAATCGGTTCAGCAGTTTTTGCGTGAAGGAGTAACAAACAAACAAACATACAAACCTTCTCATTTATAATATTAATAAGAATAAGATTCTTCTGTATTGGACGATATAAAATATTATATTATATATAATATTACATAAATGAACAGACAGACGAACAACTAAATGATCCTTTTAGGGATCCGTTTATACTTTGAGACACTAAAAACGATGTTGTCTTACGCTTGTCCTTGAGAATCGTCGGAAAATGCGGAGTATAAAGGGGAACAAAAACTTTCTATTCAATCGGAGAAGGATCTCATAAATATTATCAGAATTAATTAAAAGAAACAGTTACCGGGGTAATTCACTTTTTGTTGTATTTTTTTTTTGTGCTTTCCTCTCGGTTGTTATTTTTTTGTGGGAGTAATTTCGTTACAGGAACAGAAATGTGTCTCTAATATATTTGAATATGGAATTATTATTCGAATAAAGATATTAGATTTTATAGCAGACTATATATATTATACAGTAAGAGGTAATGCCGTGCTGCATGCATGCCATGTAGCTGAATTGGGTTGGAAGGTTCGGAGAGGTACCTCTCGCTTACACGGTAAAGTGGCAGCTGTGATTTTGAATCTCCTGCGGTGTGTAAGTAGTCGGTGGCCCATGGAGGTAGAACGAGGAAGAAGGGCAACGCATCTGTATAATCTTTATGCGGATGTCTACGATCGTTGGTAGTCATCATGTAAATAACTCCAACTACTCGTTTGCCCCCTTATACTAAAAAAAAGATTAAACAGGACTGATTTTTTTAGCTGTCATAATATTTATAAATGTCTAATCTTCAAATATACCTCATATTCAAGTATGCTAACAGGTCAGATGTAATATTGGTAAGCGACTACTGTAAGCGTAGACAAGAGTTTT
>LUGF01042705.1:60760-84365 GCA_001625245.1 Calycopis cecrops
TGTACGACTAAGGACTGTAAGTCTTTTTTATTATCTTGACATACCTTCATATCATATTCAACGTTACTAAGCGACGCTTTGAAAAGGCCGTAAAAAGATAAAAAAAATAATAGCTAACCTACATTTTGTGACGAGGAATTTGGCGCAATTAAAAGACAATAACACGAGAGGTACGGAACGCTTAAAGGCCTTCATTAAAAGTTTAGCCGGGAACGAGCGGGTGAAATGCGAGGGCTCATGTGGGCTGTAGTGTCACGTTTGACGCCCCTCTTGAATCCTTCAATCAGTCTTAATTAAAGCATTATAATTTGTGTGTTAGAGATGTCTTTAAGGGCTAGATATCATAAGACATAGACATGATCATGACTATTAAAATATCTCTATGGACAGACATTTTTGGGGTTTTTGAGGAATGCGTCTACCGCCAGATATAGATGGAATACAATGAGTGTATGGGGATACACAGATAAATCCATACCGATTAAAGCCTTGCCAACGGCCGCCCTTACGAAGGTGCTCTGGATCTGTCAGCGACTGGCTGGATTAGTTAGCCGCTGAAGTGCCATGCCAAATAAGATCGATTCTTCTAAAAGAGTGAAAGGGTCAAATCACTACCTAGATCAGTCCTCTTCGGCAGTTTTAGGGTGCTATAAGGTCAGGTTCTCACCCTGATTCCTGGTCTCAGTTAAGTAGGCATAAGTTCGGCGTAGCGCCTTTGTCACGCTTCCATCCGCAGTCAGAAAGGCGGCCCAACCCATACATCTGCCTGCGATGCGAAATAACTTAGTTTTTTCTTTACGTATAGTCGGGTTTCCTTTACTTTCTTATCCAGTGACAAAAATGTAGAGATTTTTTATCAACTTATAACGCCAATAAGGGTGCTTATAGGCATTATAAGTTAACAAAAAAATTTAATACGCACAACCAGATTTTAATACGTTTTCTTTTGCGACAGTGTGGAGTGCCTTACGGGTTTTGTCAGCACAATTCATCTGCAATATGACTTCTTATCTCGTCATAAAACGTAATATAAAGCACAATATTTTGAACATATCAGCGGCGGCGTCTAAGTTAGTTGGGACAGATAAACATATAATTGGCCCGTCGCCAGCCGAGGACACTTCAGCGCGAGAGCTGTCACACCCACGCCTGAGTTACGTCCAGTGGTGTTGAACAGGTGTAGAATCATCATCACACAGTTAGATCTAATATGCTGCGTTCATTTTATAGTATAGGGAAAACAAGAAGTGACAGCCATTCTTAAGACTACCGTCACCTAAAAACATCCACACACCTAGATGTGTACAGATGCGTTACCATCCTTACTCCTCACCCCTCCATAGGCCACCAGCTACTTACACATCGCACGAAATTTTTACAGACTAATTAGGCAAGTATGTGGAAGTACCTTTTTTTTTATGGTATAGGAGGGCAAACGAGCTGCCGGAGCCATTTGCATGACATACTACATCTAACATCTGCATAGAGGCTATACAGATGCGCTCGCCTCCTTTCTCCTCCCACTTCCATGGGCCACCGGCTACTTACACACCGCCCGAAACGCGACAGCACAGCTGTCACTTTACGCCGGTCTCGTGTAAGCGAGAGGTACCTCCCCGGTCGTGCCGGCCCAATTCGACTGCATGCAAGCATGCAGTGTGGCACTACCTCTTACCAAAACCAAAACCTCTCGCTCATGTGCTAATACATTTTAATCTTTAAACGGAGATAACAAATTTTAATTGGTTGCGTTGTAATGAGTTAACAGAATGATTTTCTTTTATATCACGGGCAGTCGGATTCGTCTACCGACATACAAACATTTTTTTTTGTGACGCAGGTAAAATGCATTTATGCACCTTCCAACCAGCTCTGGGTGAGCCGGAAGGGTGTGTCGTACTCGGCACAACAAGCGTGCCCCTACCGACTAAAAAACCTGCGAAAGCCCTCGGCTGCTGTGGCGAGGGGTATCCTGGATTTATCAGCAACAGTCCCATTGACTGGCCGGTTCCCTTTGAAGGACCGCTCTTCATCACGAAAGGGGTCGCTTCGGCTATTAGAGCGACCCCGACGACTGGGTAGACTCATGGGGTCAGGTGCCCATCCTCGAACCTTGGCCGCCTATTTTCATGGCAGAAGACGCTGTAAATAGCGCCTTCTGCGAGCTGCTACGCGATTCAACACCAACACACACATACACCAACACACAACAGATTTCCTATGGTATTGAACGAGAGGTACCAATTGTGGAGGCTGAATTCGGCTGCTATACAGTACACACTCTTACATACCAGTATATAATTTACTTCACTCACACTACTCACCATGATATACACCCCGCGACCGAGAGCGGGCCAGAACGTGACTCTCGGCGTGCGAGCAACACTTAGCGCTATCACTCATCAACTGATCTTGAAAATAATCTTGAACATTTCTCTTAGCGACTTCAAGTTACGAGCTGTATCTGTAGCTATCAAGCTCTGTCGATGATATACAAGCCCGTATATGTCTGTATATGTTGCTTATATTATGCGTTAAAATAGCTCCAACGTAAAACGCATAATTATCATTGTATTAGTAGCGAAAGATTTTTATTATACAAGTATAGGGAGTCAAACGAGCAGTTGGAGCTATTTTATCGGTATCGTGTAAAAACATCAATTTGGCTGCAATGTGGAGTGATACTACTTCTTACAAAAGAAGTCTATCATCATTATCATAACCTGTTCTTATCGGTCCCCTACTGGGCGTAAGCCTCTTTAAATGAACGTCAAGGCAAAAAAACTGGAGTAAAAAAACTAAAGATGAAACTTATTAAAATTGATTATTTTATATTTATTCTTTACTAATACGCCGCCAAATCGGCAAATCTATTTAAATTTCAATTTATTATATTGCATACTGTGACTGTTTCGTTATAATTTAATTTAAGAATAATTTTACATAAATTTTATAAGCAATTTTTATAATAATAAAATTTACTTTTAACAGATTCATTACACTTTAAACACCTTCGATAGATATTAAATTTGTATGAACGTGTGTATTAATTACAAAAATTGGATATAATTGAGTATTTCTACTAGGAAACTAGGAGAGGCAAGAAATAGAGCAACGCGTGTTTCCAAACTGTGGTTCCTTTGCGACCCTGTAGATATAAAAAAAAGTCTACAATATATTATTTATATTTCACATTTCATAGAAATCTTTAATCATAAGAGGTATATGAATAACGAAACCATTTATATATCAACACAAAACTATTCTCATTTCATTATTAAAGTGTGCAACAGTGCAGCAAAACAAAAACAAAAGAAATCAATAACCGCTCATCTTTTAATCCGTACACCGCGATTATCCAACATCCGGATATCCGATCCAAAAAACCCCGATCCGGTTATTGGAACGCTGAACCGATTTAGATCCGTGCATCGCCAGGTTTATGGGTTATCTATTCGATTGGACCGGACCCCAAATGAGGTTGGGCAATTGGGGGGAAGATGAATTTGCTTTTTTACTGCGATACAATGCAAATAGCCTCGCTTAGGTGGAGCGAACTTTGTTTTGTTACGTAACAGAGGATTGATATTTTTGTACGTTCATCATATGGTTTGGGGTGGACTTTATTATAACGTCGAGGTCTAACGAGAAAGAACAATGGCGAAATCTTATCCCAACAAAATCTGAGCGTCTATTGACTTATATAGTAAACCAAAATAATGAATTATCTGCATGTTTACAAACTATTCTAATACTATAGAAAGCGGAGAAAATAAGTGTTATAATGGTTTACATATTGTACACATAATGTTTTTTAATATTAAAAAAAAAAAATAATAGCAGGTTAGTTGATTACAATTGACATATTTTTAATTTTATGATGCTATGCTTTTGAGGTGGCTTACCATCAGGTGACCTGACTGCTAGCTTGTTCCTTCATATTATAAAAACAAAACACTGAAGGTGTAAATACATAATAATAGGCTCGTGTAATGCGACGTTCATGCAAGTTTGTGTCACTGTAATACTAATGTTCCAAATCGTGACACATATGCAAAGCGTGACACGATGATTTTTAATTTAGCTTGCACAAAATTGTGTCACACGATTCAAAATGTGACACGTTTAGTTTAACGTATCTAGAGCAAGGACAAAACGGCTTCGAACGTTTTGTACGTAAATAGTAAAAAAAAATGATATGAATATTATTAATGATTGAAATATTTTGGCTTGCATCGACGAAAACAGAGGTGGATGAATTATATTTGTATTATATAGGAGATTAACATTATAACAATTTGTAGTGTTTGTAGTTTGCTTGTTGTCGATTTGAAGTAAGAGGTAGTGCCACACTGCATGCTGCATGCAGCCGAATTGGGCTAGCAGGACCGGGGAGGTAGCTCTTGCTTACACGAGACCTGTGTAAAGTGACAGCTGTGCTGTCGCGTTTCGTGTGGGTGGAGGAGAAAGGAGGGCAGTGCATTTGTGTAGCCTCTATGCTATGGGCGTCGGTAGTCATGAAAATATCTTCGACTGCTCGATTGCCTCCCCAATACCTAAATGAAAGATTATTAAAGCAAGTACTCGTAGTATCGTTGAAAATGACATGATATAAGATTTAAACAATAGAAATTGAGACTTTTCTGACTTTAACGTTTAGACTGGAATGGAATATCAAAGAATGTAATTTATTTAGGACAATTACACTGTTACACATTTTATATTATATAGTTACTGCTTATTCCAAGGCACATTTAATACGGTACAAAATAAACAAGTTTTCATATTCTTGAACTTATTATTATTTTTTTTAATGGTATAGGGGGACAAACGAGCAGCCGGAGACAGATTCATAACCACCGACGTCCATAGACATCTGAATAGAGGCTATGCCGATGCGCTGCCTTCCTTTCTCCACCCACCTCCATGGGCCACCGGCAACTTACACACGAAACGCGATAGCACAGCTATCACTTTACATCGGTTTTGTGTAAGCGTTTAGTACCTTCTCTTATCTCAACCATCTGTTACTAAACTAGCAATTGATGCTTGTAAATATTGCTACATATCTTACAGCAAAAATATTTGAATATAATTTTTTTTATAGCATGGGAGGCAAACGAGCAGTTGGGTCACCTGGTGTAAAGTGATCGCCAACGCCCACAGACATCCGTAACACCAGAGGTCTAACAGATGCGTTGCCGACCTTTGAGGAAAGAATAAGCTCTTTTCTATAAGATCCCTAGGTCGTATGAAATTAATAATTAAATAATGTAATCGTGTAATTAAATGAAATATGTTTAAAGTAAGCTCAAGGTTTTCAGATAAATCTAATGAGGCTTCATACACTACAAGTACTTGCTAAGTACTTAGCACTAACATCGGGTGAGCCAACGACCTTCCTTCCTCGCCGTGGCCCGGCGCCAAAAAGGCGGTCATTTAGAATCCTCCATGCTAAATCATTTTGATAGTGGCAACCTTTATGGCGAGAGAGAAATAAACTATCATAAAACTCATTGGCCGATGGCAATATCTAAGTGCATGGATTAGTTGTAGATGAGTGAACGTTTAAACATTGCCAAACTGATTATGGGCTTATCTACGGCCGTTACAAACTCAGTAGCAAGCGATATTACCTGTTGGGTTTTCAATTAAAAGCTCTAGGTCTAGGTAAATTTTCAAAGTTATAGGTTACTCTCCCATCAATCTGTTCTGTCAATAATACATCTAGCTTTAGCTATTGCGCGTGGAAGATGGGAAGAGGTAATCTGGTCCTCTCGAACAAGATAATAATAGCATTTTATAATGTCATGATACATCGGTGCGTGTTATCAAGAACAAAAGTTATTTTAAGTTATCTAAAATTATAAATAATGTACTTGTTACTTGTAGACCGGGCTGTTTTCCGCAACTTGACGCTTAGCGCCTATTTTGCGTGATTGGGTGGGCCTTGATATCTTCTTTCACACATTATTTCCAGTATATAAATAATGTATATCTGAGCGAAATTTCATTCATTACTTATTTTGTGTAAGAATGGCATATTATCTTTTATTTACTAGCTAAAATTGTTACATGAAACATTTCTTACACAACTATCTAATAATATATATTCAAAACGATGTATAAGTATATACATGTTTGTATATTACTATTCTTTTGACTAATCATATAAAGCTACCGACAGAGGTACATAAGTCCCAGTTAAATACAAATACCAACTTTCGCATATGTAATATGAGCAGAAAACCGTGGAATTACCTACAAATAAAACAGCACAATTATAGAGGCATCGTGAATAGCATTCGTGGTATCACGTAATCAAGCCGGGTATGAATTTGAAAGCATAATATTTGGTCTAAACCGTTTCACGTGCCGGCCACGCGGCTCAACACGTAGCGCCGCTGAATAATACATGCGCCGCTGTGACCGGCGAGCGCCGGAGTGTGGCGCAAGTCATGGCATGATGAGTAATTTACACTAAAAGCAATTTACAATCAGTAGATTGTAGTTTTAAAAGAAATGACGGGACGTGTCGATAAGTAAGTTACACTAGCAGTAAGCATAGTTACGTAAAAACTCGCGAGAATTTAACATGAGGATAAGTAATTCCTAATAGCAGAAAGTGCAGGTCAGGTCAGGATTTATAATGTTATGAAGTCAGATCTACCTTAGAACAGCGGCATTAGGACAGGAAAAAATAAAATAGCGTCATAAACATTATACGTAGCATAGACTGATGAAGCGATGCTAACTTGTAGCGAGTCTCGTAGCGCCGCCTAGCAGGTGCTACGAGAATGTACTACTAAATATAGGTCTTTGTAACTCAATTAATTGCACCTGAGCCGGCAGTCCCAATGACTGCCTGATTTGAAAAGAGCTTACTCTTATTTAAAAGGCCGGCAACGCGCCTGCAGAGCCTCGAGTTTTGCAGATTTAGGTCTATGGGCGGCATTAGTGAACTATAATCTGTTCCTTTGTCCCCTATCCTATAAAAGAGTTGTTTTTGTTGAAAAGCATATGGGCAGTCGGAGACCTTTGACGGCCTTCGATATCGAAGAAAATGTTTCAACGATAAAACGATGAGTAACAGATTGATTCGGGCGAGAGAATCACTTATTATAATAATAATAAATAATATAATACTAGAAAGTAAAGAAAATAGAAGGAGCTGGTAATAGTTAGTTGGTGGTGGTTTGTGAGCACCCGGTGGTGCATCCTGAGTAAATAAATCTGCTACAATATTGAAAATATATTCATTCAGGGCTTTTCTTGAACGTAGCTTAAATTTTCAGACTTTAAAAGAATTTGTTAACAAGAAAGATCGTCTTCCCGCTAAAGTCTATCACTTGGACAGTTGTTTGTGCAAAGAGACTTTGTGGGCAACGAAGTTAGTTCAAGTGTCAATTGTAGATTGGCCCTGTTCCACTATTGTCATTCGATATGTACACACGAGCTCCACATGTATTCTTTAAATGTTATGACTTTCTGGTCATTCCTTGTATTAATTAATTATGATTTAATTCAATTTTACAGTCTTTTTAATAATGTCTGAATAACTCGAGTACCTCAATTTTAACCACACATCAAAGTCGTATTTGTACGAGGTCGAACGTTGATACTTGGTAGTATAAACACAGCCTCGTTTGTTTGTAGGTAATAATTTACAATAACCAATTTACAAATGTAGCTTTCAATGCAGCTAAAAATCTACACTTTTTTTACTACGAAAGACTAAACATTCGGAAACACATTCCGAAGATTTTGACCACACTTTAAGTGACAAATAAATATTACAATTTTCCCTCACCTTTTTTTCGATTTATTTTCTCTTCCGGGCGTCTTATGGGCAACAAAAAATACCCAATTGTTGCTGCTCAACGTGTTCAAACATCAATTTTGTCTATTAATTTTTACTGACATCGACGTATGTATTCCTGTTTCAGTGTATATACGGCTGCTACGTCCACTCCGCCATCCTGCCGACGTTCCACAGGAGGTGCTACTGGCTTTTGCAGGTATTAAAATTTTATTTCCAGTTTTAAAATTTTATTTCTAGTTTTAAGATTTTAGTTGTAAGATGACGTCACAGCTGTATTTATTCTCGCAAGAGTGTTTAAAAGAACCTCGGTCTTGTTGCATATCCCGTAATTTTGGGGACATGTAGATATAATCAACACCTTGTAACTTTCTATTAATTGAACTGATACCGTGATAGTATACACAAACTGCAGAGACTCGAAGGCTTACAAAGATCACTACGATATTAATATTTAACACAAACTGCAGAGACGCTAACGCTAAGATCACTGAGATAATAATAAATAAAATAAAAAAAAAAACACCATGTTAATAGGTATACACAAATTGCAGATTCTAAGGCTTACAAAGATCACTGACATATTAATAAATGAAAAAAAATTAAATAAAAAAAGACACCATGATAATATACACAAATTGCAGACTCTAAGGTTTACAAAGGTCACTGACATATTATTCCGTTTTTTGTCAAATATAGTTAAATCTCACTTTCAATTACTCCCGCTGAAAGTAAGAGCTAGCCTCGTTTCCCCTTCTAGAAAATTATTATAGAAATGCATATACATGCAACACCTGGGCTATTCGATCCCGCGTTTGTTGTAATGTGCCCGATGTATTTTACCAACCTCGCCAATTTGTCATCAATACATCAAAATCAATCGAAACCGACTGTTACATTGAAGCATTATTGATATGAAAATATATGTTAAGCTCAACTCAGCGCATTTGCGATATTAATCCGAAAACTTTGAGATATAACATTAATATTTCAACGGATCCACTGAAATCTCTCACAAATTCCAAAGCGTCCGCGGCAGCATCGATTTCTTCGGATATCGGTAAGCTTTAGTAGCTTTGGGATTCATTTCATTATTATCAATATTACTTTAAATGGTATTAATATTACATCACAATGTATCAATATTAAATTGATGCATTGTAAATGTATTGTTAATAATCATGACAATGTTAACACATTGTGTTGTTCAACCGAAGTAATCGCACCGTGGCTTGACTGATAACATTAAGAATGATTATTCGTAGGTAATTAAGTAAGTTTCATTGAGGCGAGAAACAACTTTCATTGAGAACAATATAGTGGAAGTGTGTGTGTTCTTGAGTTGGATTATCTAACATCTATTATTATGTATTGGAATATATTTAAATTATTGGCATCGGAAATCACTTGATTGTTGAATGTCTCTTGGAGGTTGCTTGTGTCGTCTATCAATAATGAATGCATAATTTAGAAATGGAAAAGTCGAAATTTTTTTTAATTAAAATATATTGTAATATTCTTATCAAAGTAAAAAAAAAAACAATGTAAAAATCACTACCGCTAGTCCTTACAGTACATACAAAATATACACATACAACATATAAACTGAGCAAGTCTTGTTTTTGGAATGAAATGTAAACATGCCTTAAATTCCTTACGCTTAAATAGCCCGAAAAAACCCTTAATCCCTAGGTGTAGTATATAAAATAATCTCTTCTACTATAACAACCTTTACCTCACAAATGCGCTTACCTCTATAAGCACTTCATATATGACAACAATGAGAAAATGTAATTATCACTAACGACCTTAAGTAACTAAGCGTTTATTGATAAAGTTGAACAGTAATGATGATGATGGGAAGCCATTAGCCTCGTAAATATTACAACAATTTATGTTTTCCTATAATCAGCGGAGAAAATAGGGCAGGCCGTATTGGGGTCACATCCCTTCGCCCCTAGATAGAGGTGCATTGAAAACGCTTAATCATGTTGTATTGTCAGATCGACCATGATAACCGCCTCTGGAGGGCCGCTCGGGGGTCCGGTAAGTAATTACGAGAATAGCGGGCCACAATTTCCCTTTTTCACTCCGAACAAAAATGTGAAATTGATTTCTAAGGTTTATTCAAAGGAAATGTATTTTATTGATCGCACTAACATTGATTGGTTTTGATATAACGAACTTAGAACAATTATATTGTAATCACAGATAAACAATTATACATACAAAACACAGTGCAGTTTACAGCGCCACAAAAACAAGGCAGTTTTTATATAAGTATAACATACCATTACACTGGTATATAAAGATGCGATCTCTGGTTTTCAGTCTCCTCAAATATAGAATTCGCTTGAAACGACGCAACTGTCTGTGTTCCCACAAAACTACCCTATAATATGTAAACGGAAATAGATCATAATAGGTAACTTAAATAACTAACATTACCTAGATTTATATAAAATTAATATGTTATTAAAATTAATAATATAATTAATAAATGTATAATGCATATTGAAAATATTTAGAATAAGTATGTAATCGCGTTTCATTCCATTGTTTGAAAAAATACAATTTAAAAGCTCATCATGGTAGCTTTACACGACTTCTTCTTTTCCTCCTCAGTCATCTTCTTTATGACTTTCAGAGGCATTCATGCTTTTCTGAAAGATCGCAAACTTTTAATAGACAAATCGAAAAAGCTGTGGCTACTTCCTATTTATTATTTTACATAAATAAGCATATTTAAAATAAATAAACGTAAGATACGTAAAGGAAGCCAAGGAAATTGACACCTGCATGTGCCGTGGGTGGAAGTGGCGCGCCAAAATGTCGACGTGTAATTGAATTTCTGATTGCGACTGTTGCACCCGGGTGTAACAGGTGTCAATATTTGTGACGTGTCTGCGGGGGTACGGTACGCATAAATGTCAACTAAATATAATTATTGATTTGAATGACCTACGGTGTATTTGTACATGTATATTGTTGAACAGTTTTTGATGATGCAAATGGTGGTTATGGAAGTCTATATTACTAGATGTATTTTTATATAATCCTACTTAATGTTATAAATGTAAAAGTTTGTATGTTTGTTTATTTGTTTTTTTACTTTACGCAAAAACTGCTGAATCGATTTACATAAAATTCGGCACACACATAGAAAGCATCTTGGATTAGCACACAGATATTTTATCCCTAAAAATGTTCCTATGGGATGCAAAGGAATGATTTTCTATTTTCCACGGGATCGAAATTTACGCAGGTGAAACCGCAGGGCGCAGCTAGTACAATATAAAGGGAGTAATCGAGAATCTTTCGGAGCTGTCATTCTATGGTGGTATCACTCATGTGTGAGAGGTATCTCCAAGTCAAACAGGTAAAATTTACGGCGACTTCATAATTTTTTGGTTATTAAATTTACGGCAACTTCATAATTTTTTGGTTATTAAATTTACGGCAACTTCATAATTTTTTGGTTATTAAATTTACGGCAACTTCATAATTTTTTAGTGATTAAACGATATGATTATAGAAGTTTATCTTCATAACTTCGGAAGGTGTGTTTAAGTATGTATATTTATAATACTAATATTAAGTATATATTTATTATCTGTTGCCTTTCGAAAAAAATCTATAATCTTTTATAAACCTATTTTTTTACTTTTCATATATTATTTGCATAGCTTCGTCTTTGATAAGCATTTAAAAATATAATTTAAATTATTGTAATAATGTCTTAAGCTTACGCAAATATTACTCATGAAAACTAAACAAATTTAACGCGATTCGTTTACTTATTTTACAAGTTGGCCGTTTTAGAAGTTTTACAGCACCTTCACGGATCAAGCAAACAACTAAAGTACAGTCCATCAGTGCTGACCATGATTGATGTTAAGCTTCTGAAACGAAAGATGATGACTGATTGAACTGATTAAATAAGCGGCAATGGATTTTCCATTAAAGTTGTCTAATTGTCATTAAGTTATTCTCTCAATCTATTATAATTAGTAATTATTAAACATTTAATAATTATTAACTAAATATAAACATACCTACACTCGATAAACAATAGAAATTTCAAAATAACAATAGAAAATATTGTGATGTGATAATCTCTGAATTTTGACAGCATTTTATACATTGTAATGTTCTACAAAATTTTGCATCAAACATTATACAGGGCGGAAATTAATTAAGGTGAAATTGAATAATTTAGGTCACCTATCAATTAGGTCACGCCGTTGAAATCATATTTAAAATGTGCAATGTGTTTAGCCTATAATTATTAAGTTCACTAACTTGTGTTTTAGTAGAACGGTGCTTAAATTCTATGTTGGTTAATGGAACTTTAAGTAAAGCATCGTAATCGCTACTACAGCATTAAATACAAGTATTGTGAGAAGTACTGCTTACAAATTTTCTCAAGGTAATTTGAAAATAAAGTACGTCTATACAAATGTAGCGTTTACTTAAGATAATATCGCCCGAAAACAAAACAAGTAATGATAATAACTTAAAATAAATACTTAGATAAGAAAGTAAACGATACTTACTTAACATAAATTATTATTTTCAGTAATTTTTTCGATTAGGTTCAAATACAATGTTGAATATATAAAGATATTAAGTAAAGTTTACTACTTAATTACTGTAGTTTTGATATAAAAAATAACTTATTCGAATGTTTTGTTATTAATGTATTTTTATCGTTTATTTTTTTACTCAAAAATAAAATTAAAAACAATTTCTTTTCAACATATACGAGTATATTTCAATTCTAAAAAAAGGTCCAAACTAACTTACATATAGACGGATAACAACATTTCTTCTTTTTCAAATAAAAAACTCTAAAAACGAAAGTGTAAACTTGATTTTGAGATGCCATTTTTCAAACAGAATAACATAAACTTTAAATTTAAAGAACATATAACAAAGTTTTTATGCCGTCTGTACAGACGCCATGTTAAGTATTAATGAATTCGATTCGAATATAACTGTTTGGAGTTTTAAATTCTAGTGCCAAAGGATATTAGGCTGTGAAACGTTCATCATCAGCAGGCAGAACCTAGGTGGTAAACTTTGAATGAGTCTGTTGATTTACCAGATTGCTTCACGAGAGGGTTTTTATCAAGGTTTCCATAGTATAAGAAGCCTTTTGACGACTACCAACGCATTTAGAAATCAGGACCCACCACCTTCCCATGACCCTTTCAACATCACGGTTATAAGGGCCGAATCGCGGGAGTGCGCACCCTACTGTCTTTGGGTTGCATTGTTCCCTTCAGGTGCGCACGCTTCACAGCCTACAAATTCTTTTTTAATTCTCTCTGTCCATTTTGTCCTTCGACGGCGGACGACACATGGTACGCCTTCGGTGTCGTACCGAGAGGTCGCACTGTGGAAATGGCATTTAGAAATCAATATAATTAATACTTTTGCGGAAGTGTGCAACATATCTTTTCCCTTTTTTCTCTAATTGACCACCGGAAAACCCGTACGATGGCCGACAACTTAGCTGTCGGTTAGTGGTTTTTTCTCTGGGGTAAATTGTAGCGTATATTGTCGACTTAAGGCTGCCTGGACGCACGCGTCTCAAGCTTTCGAAAGCGTTTTGATGAATTGCATGGCCGCCTGGCGTAGTGAACACAGCGCCGCCCGCACCGCCCGCTTTAAACGCCTATACGCTTTAGACGCGTACGTCCAGGCTGCAGCTTTACCGCTACCGCTTCAGTCCATGTGCATTGTGCTGACATAACATCAACACCTACAAGAGTTGTCGCAGCCGGCGTGTTGTGTGATAAAAGTAAAACAGATCTGTAAAGAATGTTACTCGGTTTTTTCTACTCATCGGGGATGTGTTTGTTGTATTAAACGTAAAATGTTATTGAAAGGACTACATCTTTGTAAGAGAATAGCTGAACGGGCAACGCGTTGCTGTGCCAATATCAATAAATTTGTACCAATTTAACGCGTAGGCCAAATTTCATCGAAATCTGTGCAGTAGTTTCGGTGTTGTGAGATTTTTATATATGAGATGGAGCTCTGGTAAATCCATACTAATATTGTAAATGCGAAAGTGTGTTTGTTTGTTTGTCCATTTTTCACATTAAATTGGATCAACGGATCGATGTGATATTTAGTATGGATATAGTTGAAGGATTGAAAGTGGCATAGGCTCCCTTTTATCGCGAAAACTCAAGCGAAGTCGCGGAAAACAGCTAGTACATTTCTAAAAGAGTATTTGACAGTAACCTTTACAGGTAGGCACAAAACCCGACAGCATAACTGTGACTTTATGCCAAGAAGGGCAACGTATATTTATAACCACTATGCGGATATATATGGGCGTCAGTGGTCATGAAAATGGCTCTGACTGCTCGTTTGCCCCCTTAACAATAAAATATTTAAAAAATGTCTCAAAAACTAATCAACATTGAAGTGTCTTCATTCTTCTAATAAACACTATAAAATAATAAGATAAACAAACAATAAATAAATAATAAATGTCCCATCTTTTCTTGTCCTGTCCTCTATGCCCTGCCAGAAGCTAGCCTTTCAGTATACAATTACTGGGCCGGCAAAATCTAATCTAATCTTTAATAATTTCAAATATGTTAGTATTAAAATTAGAGCCATTGTCACGAAAGAAGAAGAAGAAGAACTGGTCTATAATGTAATTTATTTTTATTGCGCCGAAGACTATTAATAAGAGTTAATATCACATGTAATATAACAAACAGCAGTTTGGAACATTATCGGATGTTTGTTCGTAAATATAAATCAAGTCTGTACTAGACCAGCGCACAGCCTACCCCAGACTAACTCTCAGTTTTAAGTGGGATAAAACAATAAAAACTAAAGGATGGCACTCGCAGAATACAGACTTTTTTAATAAGCGCCCATGTCCCGTAACAGATTATTGCTAAAGTTTTTTGTATTGGCGTGGACACTTTATTAGTTTTATTGTTTCGATAAAAAAAGATTTAGAAATCCCAGTGGAATAAGGAAAGTTAGACTTAGACATTTTCGAATACGACGTTGTTGTTTTTGTGCTAGCATTGTCGATAATTTTTGTGAAAGATTAGGTTTTGTCGTTTATCAAAGGTATGTAATAATCAAAAGAAGCGTAGCGTCAAAAGCAAATCTAAGTACTAATAACAATTTAAGACCTATATTTATAACTTTTTCTTTAGACAGTCGATGAAATAGTACTGGTTAAAATTAAAGTTGCGAATTTATAAAAAAAAATAACAACAGATAGACATATTAAACATAACGAGAATGTTTTGTTTTTACATCTTATTTAATATGTACACAGACATGGCTCACGGCAATGACAGACAGACAAACAAAAAACAAGAGATGCGTTGATCGGTACAGAACCGTTAGATATATTTAGCAATACATTTACTAGCGACCTAATAATTTCCATTGAAAACATAACGGGCTCTATTATCGTAATAACCTAATTAACGCCCACATAAATTTATCAGATTCGCTCATAACAATACCACAGCGTTTACAACAAATTATCCCTTAACGGGGAGTTAATGAAAAACCACAATAAGTACAATAAAGTACACGTGCGAGGTGGCAGCCCTGTCCGGCGGCCATTACATAAATAATTCGGCCATGTTTATTGCCGCCATTTTGAAGACAAATGGATAGTTATTACGGCGCACTCCGTTTTACATTCGCTCCTCGCGTTGAAAATTAAAATATTGTGTATTACTTATTTTATCCGTAGTTTTACTGCGTGCGAGTCGATTTAGCGGTAGTTATGGGTGTCGGGGCTGGCTTTATGCTATTTAGAACGCGTTTCTGCCCATATACCCCGCGTAAAGTACTTTTATGTAATGAATAGGGCGTCCGCGGTGTATCTTTTTATGTTACTAAATGTGTAAATATCTGGCTTACAGAACGAGAGTAAATATTTTTTAATTGCACTTTAGTGTCTGTCGAGTTTTCTTTTTCTAACGTTGTTGGAATGTAAATATTTTTACAAGAGGAAAATAAGTCTCAGTTAAAGATATCTTTTAATTACTTATAGTTAATTAAAATAAAAATAAATGCTGAAAATTTTTGAATAAAAATCAACACTTTCTTTTTTTTGATATTATTTTTATTGGAAGTTATATAAAAATGCGCCTGTTGATTGCCTCTATCGCACATTAGGTACGATCTTAATGAAATTATTATATTTTCTTTGTACTTCATAATGTAAAATGCATTTAATTCTGTTTGACTAGAACATAAAATAAGCGATAAGTTAGTTTTTTAATAATCTTTACAGCCACTTTCTAAATTACTTCAGCATGAAGCAACAGTTAAGAATTTATCGCCACTCGTTGATGTTTCTTATAGATGTATGTACTGAAGTTAATTTCCTTCTAATAATAGGAAATTCCTAAACATGCCATTTGAATAACACCTATGACTATAATAGAATTTTATGTCGGTGATGTTGTTATCCTTCATTGTACCTGCGTTTTGACGCAGGGGAAAAAATATTCATGGGAAAACTACGAAAGAATACCCAGTAGTGAAAGGGGCAATAAGCAGTCAAGTTATATGGGATTCGTTCCCACAAAAACCCCTCGGCTGTGAAACCTGGTATCTGCATAAAAAAAATACAGCAGCTCTGAATAATGAGTGATTTATATTTTTTTAATTAGAAACTTATTATATTACTTCTTGAAAGTACAGCTAAATTTGTAACAAAAAAACACAGCTTCTAGATTTTGTAAAAAAAAAACATCCAACCTCACCAATATTATGTAGGTTTATGAAACGTTTCATGTAATATTCTTGAAATTTTTGCATGAAAAAGAAATATTTGTAGACTTACTTTCTGGATTTTGAATATCTTCATTTTTGATTTATTTATGTAAATTTCTCCTCGCCCATTATGCGGTGGTCTATAAGATCTTAGCATAAACAACAGTTTAAAAAAATACCACATACTTGGTTCTGAAGTTGGACAGCCGCTCTGTGGTGATTATTCTAGACAATTGGAGAAGCTGCGGTAACTCTAGAAAAATATTATCTGTTGCACTGGTTTGTGATCTAACAGGCTCATCACTTGTGTTGCGTTTTTGCCCCATACCATTCCTAGTTATGTATATATAGCTGCGCCCCGCGGTTTCACCCGCGTATATTGCGTTCCCGTGGAAAATAGAAAAATTTTATGAAAATCGGCTTAGCAGTTTTTGCGTAAAGGAGTAACAAACAAGCAAACAAACATAAATTTTCGCATTTATAATATTAGTAGGATCTCGGGGTTCATTGACATAGTCAAGTAGGGTTCCCCACTCTACATAACCTATTTAAAGTTTATATATAGACGTGAGTTAAAAGCGTTGAAATATTTACTGATACAGCCATGTCAATGACGTACATGTCATAAAGGATCGGTGACCTTCCTTTGCTCCTAGCACTGTCACCTTGTAAGTAACAGGAACTTCACCGCAGACAACTCTCATTCCTATAATTTTTCGGAAGTTTTAAGCGATAGAAAAGCAACTATAGCGAAACAGCACACCTTATACATTTTAATGGAATAGGAAGATAAGAAATCTAAAGAAAATCATAGTGAATTATCGAATTTCAGTAGAATTTTACAGATCAGACGAAGTTCATTAGCTACTACTACTTCCCGAATATCAATAACCATTATTGATGATTAATATTTGATGATGACAATAATGGTGGTCTGGTAAATAAATTGCATTAGTAGTTAACAAAAGGCTCGTTTGCTATAATTCAGAACACTTTGATATTAATGCGTACTCTACGTCACTTACAGAACCCTGACATAGTGCTGGTGCACTACCTGAACGTGCCCTACCCCGACGACAACAAGCTGGCCACCGTCGCGCCCAGCCTCGCCCTCTGGGCTGACAAGAAGGAGTGGACTAAAGACGAACTCGTCAGCCAGTTGAAGCCAATGTGTAAGTATTAAATGAAACTTTGTAATCCAAGTAGGAAATGTCTTATTCTTTGATGGAAGATAAATAGATTTGTGAAAATTTGGTAATTATGCAATCGGGGATAATAAATACTTATGGTCTCGCAAAAAAATATATTGCCTTGAGTTAGATTTTAAAAGAGGGAAAACGCAAGGCAAAGTTGGTATATACCGGTTGTTTTGGTTAAATGTAGATGTAATTATTGACGTTCAAAAAGTACAGTTTGCAATTCAATTTTGAATAAAAACTTTTTTATTTAATTTAATTTTTCATTTACAATTAAATTGCAAATAACGCCAATTAAAATGCGAACCGTGGGGGGATAGATCTTCAGACGACCTTCAACATGATCTCCGTATAGTGTTCCGCTGTACCCTCGCGTAGAAGGAGATTGTTTAAATTAAGATGTAGTGTCATGCTTTTGAAAAAGGCTGACACTACCGAGGAGGAATCTTTCGCCAACGTGAAACAACCCATAGGGACAGCAATTCTGTCGCGTTCCGTGCAGCTTTTGTAGACGGCTACGTTTCGGTGGATAGTCTAAAGTACATCTAGATAATAATTATGCAGAAGTTTATGGGCGTGAAGGGCCAAAAAATATTAATCAGTTCAGATATCAAAAGGTCATAATTTGGTGCTATGATGATTTTTTTAAATGTTATATGAGGAATGCTCTTTTCTTGACGATCCCTAAGTCGTATTGGATCGGAAATACCGAGGGAGGCAGCTGGTTCCATAGTTAAAAGTAAAAATGGCGTTTATACCGCACAGTACTACATTTAGGAATATCGAAATGGTGGGCGTGGAACTTTGAGTTCTGTCGCGATGTCCTATGATGGAACTCAGCTGCTGGTATTAAACCGAACAATTCATTGGAACACGCCCCATTGAAAATACGGTAAAAGATGCAGAGTACGTCACGTATTCACGGGGGGCAGATCTGTGCTCGAAGACCTTTCTGCTAGGGGTAAACAAAAGAAAAAGCCGAAAGCTCCCCCTGCCACTCTCGTTGTAGATCTCTGCAATGTCAGGGGGTTGCACTCCAATCTTGACGCCTAGTACCACCTCCTTGAGACGGCAAAGCCGACTTTACTCTTTTGACTGACTTTTGACTTTTGACTTGACTGAAACGCAAACACCTCTGGTGGATTCATTCTACCTAACCTACCCAGGGTATAAATTAGAATGATGATTATGATTACAATGATTAATTAGTATGACAAAAATAAACACAATAACTATAATTCAAATATATCTTTGATACTACTTCAAAGTGAATTTGTTTAGCTATACACTTCGTAAGTACTAAGTGGAGGATTAAAGAGCAACAAGCGAAGTTTACTTATTGAATATTTATAATGTGTGAAGAGTGTTAAGTTCTGTTATAATTAATACCGAGAGCCAATGAAAGTTCAAGTAGAAAGGTGAAATGCCACTTTGTTACTTCAATTATAATATTATTGGTATTTGCTTCAATTAATTTAAATGTCTTATCTATTATATTTATAATCAATCGATCAACAAGTACAAAACATTTTGCATGTACTTGGATTTGCGTTGGAACTTTTAAAATAACCCATAACGAACTTGTATATGCAATGAAATTGTTAAAATTAAATGCAGGAATAATTCTCAAAGCAGGAAATGCATCAATTTCTTTTTTTAATTCAATACAAAAATATAATTTAATTAATTATTGCTACTTGAAGTTCTTATATTAACAACGTGTGTCTTTGAGACCCTGAACCTCCATAATAATAAATCACAAATTTTATTTATTTTTTAATTTCTGATTATCTAAAATACTCTATTTTTTTAAGTTTATATAAAAATATTTTATTATTTTTATTCATTCAGGTACAACTTTATTAACATACTAGCTGTCCGACAGATTTGTGAATGTAAATTCGCAAATCCCCTGTGTTGAAGGGAAAAAAAATTTCGTCAAAATCTGTCAAATGTTTTACGAGGAGTTCAGTGACATACACACACACAAAATAAATATATATTGAAATAAAATGAACCATTTAAACAATATCCTCTTTTTCTTTCCAGTCTTCAGTGAAGATGAACACGACGTCAATAGTGAATTGGAAATATCTGTAAGTAATAATTAGCATTGAAAATGTTATGTTACTCTTTGAACACAATACTCACATTTAAATTCAGGGGAAAATGTTTCAGACTGCGGAGACTGTTGAAGCAATAGTCGGGCAGTTGATGGAGAAGCAACGAGCTGCAAGAGCAGCAGCATTAGCGAGACAACTCGAGTGCGGGTGCCCTGACTCGACCTGCCAAGATTCGCGAACCTGTGCCCATCCACTACGCAGAATTCAGACTGCAAAGCCGCCAGCGTCCGATCACCATGTATCTTCCACCACAGGCCCTTCGCCCAGACATTTGTCACACCCACCACGACAGTACACTCGAGATCATCGGACATCGACCCAATCATCACCGTTACTCCTCTCGTTGGGACAGATACAAGGAGGCGGAGGTCTTCTCATATTAAATGGCACTAGTAATACAACACAGCAACATTCTTCTTTAGTCTCACCGTTGTCTGTGACGTCATTTGTATGTGAAGAACCCCGGGATAGGTATCGACAACAATATAAACCGACGTTTGTATTAAAACGAGAAATACCTGACAGCCAACAATCGTGTATCAATACTTCCGAAACTACATTTAAAGTAGAGGCTAGAGTTGAAGAGAAGATAGAAATAGAAACTTTTGAAAGGAAAATAAAAATGGAGCCAAAGAGTAGGGGCCACATTATTGCGAGCGCGCCTGCAACTCCTTCTCGATATCCTGATCTAGTTGAGCGATTAGAAAGTAAAATTCAGAGTGAGCATTGCGATGACACCTTGATATTGTTAGGAACAGATGGTCACTTGGATACTTCCAGCGGATTCTTTGATGAAACTTTAGAACTATCGCATGAGGATATTCAAAAAACTTTATCTGCTAATATGCCAACGTGCGAATTAAGTAGAAGCGTAGTGCGATCGACTGAAACAGCAAATGTGATGGTATCTGGTATAGACACTATGGATTTTATAGAGAGTTGTGAAGCTGTGGCCTCTCCTACCCACGTAGTGGACGATAACGTTTTTGTCAATTTAGATGCCTTTGATATGCTCGGTGATTTTCCCGAACTGGAAGTTTTAGATCCCAGCACAATTTCAACTAACCCCTTGGTAAATGAATCTTATAATACCTATATTCATTCCATTAATGAGCTTAATAAAAATGTAATATTTATCTTAAATGTAAATATTTAGTCTCTTGGTAACTGATGATAAATCCTATTTTTTCCGGATGGTTATTTTTTGTTTATTTTTACAGACTTTGTGTGGCAGTTCACCTCCAGCTCAAGAAAATGGCGAGAAGATGCAAACGGACTGTCCTACAGACGTAGCACTGAATATAACAGATTATTCTCCCGAATGGGCTTATCCCGAAGGTGGTGTAAAAGTATTAGTGGCCGGGCCATGGACAGACACATCAGACCAGTACACTGTGCTGTTTGATAACTTCCCTGTACCGTCAATACTTGTGCAGAATGGTCTGTTGAGATGCTATTGTCCAGGTTTGTACTTAGTTTTTTTCCTCTAATATTTATTACGTTGCATATTTCTATCTTCAAGACTAACGTTGAAGACTGATACAACGAATGACAATAATGGAGTAATACTAATTTTAAATACATACATACATAA
Organism: Calycopis cecrops; assembly: GCA_001625245.1. Taxonomy (NCBI): domain Eukaryota; kingdom Metazoa; phylum Arthropoda; class Insecta; order Lepidoptera; family Lycaenidae; genus Calycopis; species Calycopis cecrops. The sequence continues at coordinate 82,274 of LUGF01042705.1, forward strand.
ATATGGCACAGAGATATGTTAATGTCGAGTACATTAGCTTGATGGGTTTTATCTAAAAAAAATTGATGAATAAAAAAATATTTAGACTTCATTTTATTAAAATCCTGGACTTCACCAGCTCTTGCGTTTATGTATTGGATTGATTTTGATGCATTTTTGTTATGAAAACATAATATGTTTAAAGTGGTTTTGAGTAGCTTGATATAATTATGTTTTTGGTTTTTTTTTATTAAATAAAAATGATAAACCTTTTTATTAAAAACTAATTAAAATACGAAGGGTCTTTCCACTACTTCACTGCTGCCAACTTCTTAAGTAACAGTTGGGACCGTTATTAGGTCAACCACCAAATAAGCCTACATTAAAATTGACACTTTTGTTGTAATATTTCAGCTCACGAAGCGGGTCTGGCCGCTCTGCAGGTAGCTCGCGCGGGTCGCGTAGTGTCCGACACAGTAGTCTTTGAATACAAAGCTGGGCCCACGCTCGTACCATCCTCGCCCGCTTCCGCGCCGCTGCCGTCGCTCGATTTTAGGAGGTTTTCCCTCTTGCATCGATTTCAAAGACTTCACGGTCGTTTACAGTTGAAGACTGAGCCGATGGATGACAATAATCAGGTAATACTAAATTTAATTTAAATTTACAAGATATATGAATACGTCTTCTAAGTGTACATACAGTACTCGTCACAGAGATCAGGTAAGGTTGAGTACATTCGCTTGATGGTTGCTGATAAAGACTGATTTTTAGGAAAATACTTATTAATAATAATGTCGTCCTGGCCGAATTTCAGTTACGGCGGACCATTTATTTAGGGACCAGCCACCTGTGCAGGAAGTTACATAAGAATTTGCGTAGACAAAAGTGCACTCACTATTCCTTTATTCTCTTATTTCTATGGGACATCAATTTTACGTGAATGGAGAGAAATCAGGCGCAGTACCGATGACTTTACGTTCCTTCCGAGAAACAGGGGTATAATACTGCTACCTACCTGACTCTAGCGTGTTATTAGAAATTGAAAAATCCCTGTAACTCTTTGGTCCAGGTTATTATTCGTACCCTCGAGAATCCCTGCTCCTCCTAAAAATCTTACGGCTGCAGTTGATCATGCTTACCACTAGAACAGTCTATCATGACAAGGATCAGTCGTTATTGATTCTATACTAATGTTATAATGTTTGAGAGTTTGTTTGTTTGTACGAGCTAATCCTAAGACTCCTACTGATCCCATTTGGACAAAATATTTCAGTGTTGGATAACCCCATTAATTGGGAAGGCTAAAGACTATTACTCTACGACAAAAGCATCGAAGGGTTATGTTTGTGTGTAAGAATTAGGCACTCATAGTAAATAATATTAAACTTTTCAATTTCAGATAGAAGATGTGCAATTATATTCTAATCCAAAATTTGAAGATCGTCTAGTGACGTACTGCCACTCGTTAAGCAGTCGATCATTTGGAAACTCTGAGGGTTTCACAACCGAACCTGGTGAGGACAACTCCACCATCCTCCACTTGGCAGCAGCGTTGGGATACACCAAGTTGACCACTGTACTACTGAGGTGGAAGCAAGATGACAATAGTCTAGCGTTGGAGAAAGAAGTGAACCTCGGCGCAAGAGACAGTGACAACTGCACGCCATTGGTAAGTTATTGCTACATCCACATTATCCATGTTCTTAAGGCGATATCAAACGAGCATTACACATATTTTGGTGTTTACTGACAACTATATGAATCCGTATAGCTAAAGTTACGCGGGTATGTTGCCAACCGTCACATAATCCTGTAACGTAAACGGGAGACCCGTATTATTTGAGGGAGACTACGTACACGGTCGCATCAGCTATATTACGGTACTTTTTTACTTAGTACGTAATAATAAAACTAAAGTTGTTTTATTATTTGAAATATAGTTAACACGTGTTTTTGTAATAACTCTTGTGAATTTTATAGACCCACAATACAACATAAACTTTTACAAATTGTACTAGTAAACTAGCACTGACAATGCGGCATGCGCCAGATTGACTAAAAGCTTTTACCATGAACATTCCAGATGATAGCGAGCGCGGCGGGTCACGTGGAG
>LUGF01042705.1:84421-106418 GCA_001625245.1 Calycopis cecrops
GCCGCTGCAGCCGCCGCTCGTCGCGCCGGCCACACGCGGCTGGCGACGCTGCTCGACCGCATACACCCGCCGCCGCACGCGCCCCGGGACTCGGTCTTCAGGAGACCGCAGAGGTATCCATGCCGTCGAACGTAGAAGCCTTTTGATTATACCGACACCGGTCCTTTTCTCCTCCTGTTTAATGCTCCACCGGGATTTTACCAGCTGCATGAAAAGTGACAGCACAGCTGATATCTATTATGTCAGCAGAGTGGTACTTCACTAGTCGTGCCAGCAACACAGCATGGCACTACCTCTTACTAAAATATTACTAACTCTTTATTATCGAGCGAAAATAATCTTCATAATTATATCGATTATATCAGGCTACGATCTACTTGATTTTTTTGCAGAACTCATAGACTGCACTTTGACTAACGTCAACAAAAAATCTTGAGACCAAATAGTTCCTTGTTTTGTGAGTAGATATAGATATATAGCTATACAATCCTTTGGAACGATCTTATATTTGAGATCGCGTTTTAGCGAAGCGCAAAAAAAAAATTGTGAAATGAGCAGGCAGCGTGCCTGCTTACAAGAATTTAAATTCTTATGAGCATAACTCTCAAATTTTGCTGACATCAGACAGTTTCAGAAACTGTATTTTGAAGAATTTAAATAAAAAAAAGGAAATCAGATCATACATATTGATCAAATTTAATTAGGCTAGGAGCAATCTTATGGATCATGTCTGTGTATTTGCTAATGTAAACCCGAAAACGAACCTTGTCAAATATATTGGTAACATATCAGTAGGCAATGAGTTATCCAAACTAAGTCTATGAAATTTTGCAGAACACTCAAATATTTAGAAATCGTGTTGTAGCAAATCAAAAAAATAAATAATATATCAATATAATATATAGGAGCTATATGTTTTAGCTATGAAATTTAGAGGACCTGTTCCATGCTTAATCAAGAATGGGGTTTTTTAAAATGTTATCCTAAATTAATGTTCTTCGGAACCGTATCATCATTTGTACAATGTTAGAGCTATTTGGAGATTTTTTTTTTAATTTAAATTAATTTTTATTTAAATTTTTTTTTGATACTTAGGAAAAAGTAGTTTTAACTGTATTTTATAATCAAGTGGCCGTCCCACATTCAGAGATATTGAAAGTATTTTATAATACAAATTAAAATTGCTTGACTAGCTATCAATCAAACATTTCGATTGTTCGTCTTTATCATATTTTATCGTCTTAAATAGTTTTATATTTTAGATGCTGAGCGACTTAAATTTCATTCTTTTTTAAAATAATTATTGTTACTGCGGCTCTGTTTAAATTAAGGGCATCTTGAGCGTCAAATGATAACTAACATGAGATATCGTCCAAAATTACACGTAACATCTTCCGTTGATTTCAGTTTATCACAAAAGAGTCGGTCAGGCAGTTTGGAATGTAACCTTGTGAAACGTCCCTCCATTGATAGCGGAATAAACATGGCGGACGCTTTTAGATCTAGTTCCGCCATTGACAAGACAGATAGTGCTTCAGCTAGGTAAGTACTTACAGTTATTTAGAATAAGTCACCACGTATGTTATGTATTGACAACTTTGATGGTTCCAGATGGGAGAGGAGCATGTCTTTGCCTTTAGATTCGGATACGTCCGAGGACAGTCTCGGTGACACTAAGATTGGACGCCGCATGGACTTAGCCCTTTGTAAGTCTTAGACATTTAGCCATTCTATAGTAATAGACAATTCAGTTTTAATTTGCAAATAATTATTTATTTTACATCGGCACGGTGCGTAAAATTTTTTAAGATGATTTAATCAAAAAAATTCTACCTCATTCCGTCACGGATAGTCAATTGCGTTCATATCGGCGGTTACTATGACTTGGTCAGCGGTTTAGTACTTATTATTTTATAATTATAATTAAACATTATTTTTATTTTAATGTTCTTTAACAAAAACTATTAATTTTATAACGCTATAGATAAATAAACGCTTACGAGCTTAAGTCAGATTGCACAATTTAGATTATATTTGAATTAGACATTTTTGTTTCCACTGACTTATTCCGGCACTGGTAGATTACAGAAGAATAATATTGTTGTAGTTACCAAAAATATAATATTCGTAATAAAGAAGTCGAGGTGACTAAGACTTAAACCGTTGACGAAGTCGTTTCTCTCTCGACGGGGTCTGACAGTCGCGCGACTTGCCCAGGCGAGACGGCGCGGCGCCCGACCAGCCCGCTCATAGACGTGGAGGCGCTGTCGGCGCCTAGCTCGCCAGCGCCGCCCCCGGCCGCCGCAGGTACATACGCACGCTGAAACGGTATACGCTGCTCCGACTTGCATACATGCACGAACAGAAATGGTGGGGCTGATTGGGAAATTCGAAAAGAATTTTTTAAAACTTTTACAAAAGAAATTGTAATTTATATAAAGCAGTTAAGAAAATTCGAAAATTACCTTGAATAACTTGGACTTTAAATAATAATAAATCGTGACATATATGGTACTAAACGCGGATAATATCGTTTATTATATTAATTGCTTTAATGAAAAAATAATTGTTAATTTCAAGCGTTTTACTGTTTTTTATTCGGAATAAAAGATTTGGTGTACTTGGCATATATGATCTTATTGGCAAAAAGAAGCAATGATAATATTTACCTCAAAAATGTCGACAGCTCTATACCATTTCAAGTCGCAGCCTTCCCTCCGCTCGATTTGTCTGTCGATGTTGTATTTGTCGTAGTTGCATGGCCGTTTCGGCCCATTCTTCTTAATTGTCGTCTGTTTTACTATGCCCTTCTTTGTTGCCAATGTAGCCCTATATAATCGCTATTGGTAGACCTCTGGTAGTTTCTTCTATATCTTTTCCAATTTCGAGCGGAGATGCCCCAGTGTTGTTAGTAGATACTTGATAAGGTTGAACTGAATTATCAAATGTAATATAAATATAATGTAAATGAATAAAGAAGATTTTATTTGTTAATTCGGTTCAATTTTCTCGGTGTTGTCCATCGATGTCGCTTTCAATGGTTCGTATTGGTCTTTCTACTCTCACTATACCTTCGAACACTATAAACAAAAATGGAACAACAAGAAAAAACAAGCCAACGTTTGGATATCAAGAAAACCTTTCAACAAATGACAGTATAACAATGCATGACGCTATGTTGCTTGCATGAGTTGATATTTATGTAACTGCTTTTTATGTGTAGTTAGTAGAAAGTAGTATTTGATAAATAATAACGAGGATAAAATTTTCACCACACTTAACGAACACACACACAAAGGTAACTGTGGATATCCAACTTGAAAGTTGGATGTTGGAGTTTGGCAAAATTTTTCTACATCGGTTGGTTTTCTAGTTAAAAATAATGGACATAACAATTGTTAATAAGTCAATAATATGATGTAATTTGTAAAATAGGAAAAAATAATAATTTAGTTAATAAAATTAAATCAAGATTGATTAGAGATCAAGATAATTAAGTCTTTAAATTAAACAAAGTTATTGAATAAAAATAACTTAAAGCCTTAGAAAAATATTTATTAATATAGCCTGCTATTTATAATATAACTTAAATCTAAGAGAATACTTACCAACATAAAGCACTGGTTCATTTTGTGTTATGTTCAATTTTCAATTTATCCATAGTAAGCACATGTCGTTTTCGAAATAGTTGATATTAATGTCTACACTGTTACTATAATTTGAGTTTCAAACGCTTATTGTAAAACCATAGAAATTCCACTTTACAAAAATATTTCAGGGGAACAGGATGACCGAGTGTTTACATTAGCTGAACAAATAATTGCTGCAATGCCAGATAGAATAAAGGTAAATAATAATAACGTTTTAATTTTTTTCATCGATTGGAGGCCAATATTGAAACAAAGTATTGAAAGATTACTACTATATTATCTATGTTATGTATTATAATAGAATTACAATAGTTGATTGATTATGAAATTTCCAGGTTTGTCTCAATTCATTTATTTGGATTTGTTTTTAATTTTATGATTATCAAGAATTTTTTTTTTTTAGAAGAAGTAATTCATGAGAGATTATATTTTTACAGAATGAGAGTTCATTACTTAACTCATGTGATCTGGACACCGGCACGAACAACAGCGAGGATGTTTTGATGGCGCCTCTACTGGATGACACTTCTACTTTTAGCAGCGAGTTTAGCTTTGAATTCTGTGACAATACATATAGGTAATATTTATAAAATTACAAATGAAACATCTTCATCAATCTTTGCTTCAACCATTTTCCAAAATTATAAGACAATTGTAATCTTGTCTACTTTCGAATCATCTCAAATAATAAGATTCTTTACCGGAAGTAATTATTGACGTGAAAGAATTATGTTCAAGAGTTGGTGTTAAAGCATCTGCTGGCGATGGCGATATAGAATAGGGTGAAAAATGAAGATGTTCCTGATTAAGAAATAAATAACTCAACAATCTGTAAATAACTAAAAAATAAATAAATGCAAGAACCTAACAAATATCATCATAGAATTACCCGGTAGTTAGCCTCTCGAGCTTAGCCTCTAAAAAAAGTCTTCAATTTTTCTGTGACTTGAGTAATTTCTTGTCATCTTTATCTTGAAGTAAAACACTTACAGCATATAACTTAGAGTACTCACGTAATTGTTTGAAGTAATTCAAATCGGCTTTTTAAAATGATAATATTATTTTTATATTGTATCACCAATCTAGTCGTACTTACAGATACTGTGGTGGCTCGACTCCATGTTCGTCGGGCTCGGTGTCTCCCGGGTCGGCGTTGTCCCCTCCCCCGCCGTCCCCCCGCAGCTCTATGTCGTGCACGTCATCGGCTACACTGCAAGAATTCTTGAACACCACTACACATTTCTCGAGTCTGACACTGAACGGTTAGTTGTTATATAATTTCAGTACTTGGCTTTATACTCGATTTCGTCGTCATCAATTCGTTCAATACTGTGTAACATCGTTTAGAAGTATTGTGACTAGAAATTTGTAATCCTAAAAGAAACTAAATATGATTAAAATCATTATCGCTATGATCATAATCATTATCAATGGAATTGTCATCTCTGTAATCAACCATCACTGAACAAAGTCTCGATGATCGCCAGAAGAAATCGTTCCATAACTACATCTAAACCCTACCGATTTTTTTTCTGTTATATTATCAATTAATATTTCTCCTCCTTTTGTTTTATATTGTTATATTGGGGACATAATTTCTTAGGTTTGGCAAAGACATACACATTACTAGACTACCAGAAATTCGAAATTTAATGCTTCCTAATTAAGTAGAAGTATAAATATTTCCTTAAAAGTTTTCTTACCGCGATTATAAGCCAAGCCACGGGCATGTCAATCGTGAGTGACCGCTCGGCCATTAATATAGTAGTATGTATCCTTATTAGCCTTGTCACTCCTATTTGACCGAGCCTTTTTCATTAGATCGTGAACAGCGCGAGTTGTACTCAGCGGCCATCACGATCCAGAAGGCTTACCGGCAGTACCGCGGTCGCCAACTGCAGCGCCGCGCCGCCGCCGCCGCCATCACCATTCAGAACTGCTACCGTCGGTATAAGCAGGTGAGATACTCACCAACGTATGCCCGGAAATTTATTGGCACTCACGAGCATACACAGATCGTGAGAAGTATCCAGCTCGAGTCCAGGGTCGAACTAAACATTGTTATTAGGATTTTTAAATCTCTAATAGCAGTCTGGAGTGAGTAAGTTCGTATGATAGCAGATTTCTCTACGGTAGTGGCGGACCGACCCATCGGAAAAGGGGAATAGAGTATGCGCTTGCGTCTGTTAGATACTTGTGTATGAATATTATATGTTCTGCGCAGTTGTGAAGTCTCTATAGAGATGTCCGCCATAGCCATATTCCGCCTAGGAGGATGTTATGTTATTTTTAATGATACATTTGAAATTGTATCGGGATAACCTAGTGTTGTATGTTGTCTTCTCATTAACTATATATTTTTCAACAGTTCGCATACCTGAAACAAATGCACGCCGCAGCGACCGTCATCCAACGCAGCTTCCGCTCCCTGCGTGAGCGTCGCGCCTGCAACAACTCAACCACCACCACCATAAAGTTAGTAGTTATGACTAAAATCCTCTCACAGGACTGTTCCAAAGATGACATATGTAAAGCCACAAAGTGGTAGGCGAATGCTTTCTACATTCTAAAATATTGGAAAGGCCAATAAATTGGGCCAAATGTGTGCGAACCTTTTTATATCGGAACTTTTATATTATAGAAATATTGAACTGAAATAGAACAGATTTTTGACCATTGCACCGATGAATTGATTAACTAACATCCTGTATGGTAGAACCGAATGTTTGATAACTCTACGAGAAACAGAGCACACCCCATTTCTTGATTTTTGGTCTACATAATAACATTTTGAAGATAAAAATTCAACATGCCTTTTGAGGTGAATACCTCTTTGCTTGAAGCTAGATGTGCTTTCTACTTTACGGTACTAGCCTAATCTCAAGATTATGGGTGAGAAGATTATTTGATAGAATCAGTCAAACCCCATCAATAAGTTTGTTTTAGTAGTAGGTGTTATACCGAAACAAAGTTATTAATGGAGACCTGTTAAAAGTTATTAAAAAATTCCCGCACCTCAAAATTTACAATATTACTTGCTTGTAGACGGACATATTCACAACGACGACAGAATCAGGCCGCCAGGAAAATTCAACAATTCATGAGGCAGTCCAAAATTAAGTAAGTAAGGCTATCTATATTATAGTTAAATTTATACAGTCGTCGTTCCATTGGTTTACACTATATAACATCGTTATCGGTTTAAAAATACAAAGCCTCTATTGATTATGAAAAATAGATACCCTAGACTACGATAGATACGTATAAAGGATTTTGCGCCGAATGTCCTTTCAGCCAGATTCTGTATTTTGCATAATCTATAATTACGATACAAGATTTCAAAACAAATCAAAGTATATTTTCAAATTATTAAATTTTCAGTATAAAAAAAAACGTTCATAAAGAATCACATTGTTGACTGTCTGTTTTGCGATTGTATGGTTTTACATAGACTAAATAAAAAGTATTTAGATTTAATTATGCTTAATACCGGGTTCCAAGAAACGAGTAGCTTCACGCTATATTCTTAATTTAAATTACAATGTTTCTAATTTAAATGTTTTGTAAAATCATCCTTGGAATGAATTGGTATTATTACGTGATTTGCAACTTATCAAATCTAGTGTAATGGTGGGATCTATCTCCAGTAAAGTCGATTTTGAACTAAAGCATTTGAATAACACCAATAAATCGGATAAATCAATTGTCATTTTAGTATAAATAGTTTTTATTCTATCCTAAGCACTGCCAATGCGTTCACAAACATATATAAATGATTACCAAGCGCGCAAGTCCCCACGGTGAGGTCACGATCGAACCGAGTGAGTACCTTTGTATATGTATGTATGTAATACTCGTATGTATTACATAGATCCACGAGTACTACTGTACTTACTTCTTAAAAGTGATCATCATTTTGAAGTAAAAGGTGTGCTAGAGACGCAGGCAACGTAAGAATGGGATAGCGTTAAGAGTTACACTGGGTGTAAATATACGAGCTAAACTGATGACTTCTCACCCAGAGCTAATCCTACTAATATTACAAATGCAAAAGTTCGTACCTTTGTTAGTTATTCCTTCACGCAAAAACTGCTGAACCGGTTTTCATGGAATTTGGCACACACAGAGAGTAACTTGGATTAACACAGGATAGTTTTTATCCCGAAAAAATGTTCCTATGGGATGTCATGGGATAATTTTCTATTTTCCACGGGATCGAAATTTACGCGGGAGAAACCGCGGGGCGCAGCTTTTAAGATAATTATCCCAACAACCGTTCCGTAATAAAACAAGTTAACGTTACGTATATTTAAATATATATTACAGAGAAATTCGGTAATAACGTTAAAGTGTCCAATAAAAACTTTGCAAATTTATTATTAACGATCTAATATACACTATGGCTCCTATAATGTCTTTACATTGCGTATTACAACCGAAAGAAAAAAGTTATTAGAAAACTTTGATAGGCAAAACGGTTCAGTCTTGGAAACTTTTTGGAGATTTTAATACAAAGTTGTGGATTATCCCCGAGTTGATGTAGTCAAATGACTGAACAAAATTTTAATTTGGCTTTTAAAGTCGTACGATTTGGTTAATCCAAAAAGGTTGTGGTCATTTCAGGTTTTTTTTCGCGATTGAAGACGATATTTGATTAAAATTATTACATTTTCAAGAACAAGTGAAGATTATCATGTTTCAACCTTAAGATAACTCTAAGATTATTCAAAAAGGATGACTTGTTGCCGCATTTTTTCTTGGTATTTTTGAGTAGATAATACTTAGCAATAAATTATTCAGCATTTAAATATCTTATGGCAGTAAACACTACACCCAATTGTGCTTTAATAGTTATTGAGTTTAGGATCTGCCCCGATGATTTTTAAGATTTCGAGCAGTACACCATTGTTAGGAATAGGTTAAAAATAGTTTAAGAATAATAAGTAAAAATACAATAAAAAAGTATAAATATATTTATTTTCACGCCATCTGTAGTACTTGGGAGGAGTTTACAACAAATGTAAGTTGAGTGACTGAGTTTCTTATACATTTACCAGGATTCAAACATTTTTGCAAAACGTACTATGAGAAAGTTTGGTATAGTTTTGTTACATATTTTTGGATTAATTTTACGCAAGAAATTTGCTAGTGTTGTAATGATTTTATTGTAAAAATTATTACGTTCATTTTATGAAAAGGGATGGATGAAAAGTATTAGTGCACAAGGCTTTTCACGTATTAACTTCACACAGTAAACACTATTTTCGACTAATTTATTTTTATTTTGTTACAACTTGCTTATTGTCTGAAAATTATACGCAATCACTATTAATACTACTTTTAGCTTTTAGTTTAAATTTTTATATTTATTGTCGCTAACTACTGAGCTGTTTTTTCTTCTCAATTAATATTAGAAGTTGTAAGATACACATTATATTATAATGTATACCTAATAGTAAGTAATAATTTGAACATACTGGTTAAGGTATCACCTAGCAAACTCCTAGGAAAAGATAGCTATAACATCATACACATCACATTTGTTCTGCAAAGTAACTTGATATATACATTTTAAATGACAATTCAAGTGTTCATTGGTGTATCATAACATATTTGTTTGCTTTGAACAGGCTACAAATTGTAACATTTGTAATTTTGTTTTCAAAGCTGTCAGAGTTGTCTTGTCTTCAACTCTGATATTTGCAAAGCGCGTAGAGTTTGTAACATTAAAGCGAATATTTGTTTTTGTATAATATTTGGTAAAAATGTAGCCAATTCAAAATTGTATATGATGTTATATTCCTAAAATCTTGCTGGTGTCTTCAAAATAATCCTGCGTTATTTGTTAGCTAGATGTTTAACTTTGGTATATAATTGGCGGTGAACGTAACAGATTGCAGAGCGTACGAGCCGAAAGCGCGAGGGTGGGCCGGCTGTCCCCGGCTGTCCGCCCAAGCTCGTCGCAGCCCACCACCAGTACACCGCCCACGCCCAATAGGTAATTATTATAACATCTGTGAACTTGTGAAACTAGGTGAGTCTAGTCTAATAAATTCTAAGTATCGTTTGGATTATTTTTTATATTTTGTCAAACATATGAGTTAAGTTTTTTTTTTGAAAATGATATCCAAGACGAAATACGAATTATCAAGGCGGCATGCAAACCAACGGCTGCTAGCAATCATGCAACCGTTTGTCATCAAATCAGAGTTTCTGTTAAACAATTCCTTATAAAACGGGAACTTAGTTATAAGTCAGTGTTCTTTTCGTTCATGTTTTCTACTACTTCGAGTTCAAATTTTTGTTACAAAGGCTTTAAAATAAATATATTTTGAAGTTCTTGATTACTATTATTGAGTCATGATAAAAAAGCATTTGTTGATAACTTTCATATTCAAAATGCATCTAATCTTCTCGCGTGTGACTGATACAGGTATCATGCTGTTATCTATCTGTATGTTAATAAATTAGATTCTGTGTTAGGGACAAATGCTTCTACACACTAAACTTCGACTTCGAAATTTTTTGCCTCCGTAGTATAATTATAAAATATATAATTGTATTTTAACAATCTAATGTAATGCCAATTTTTTTCTCCACAGGATCATCGATTACTTAGCACATGAAACGCCGATGAATGCCGATGACGACCTACTGATCGAGCTTCTGTTTAAGATGTGACCTGACTCAACATAACGTTTCTTGTTTCCATAACGCTTTCTGCATCTTATTGTTTCGGTAAAATTGTTCCTTTACTGTATTCGACCCGAAAAATCATTGTTCTACGTCAAATTAACGATTGAAATCGAACTTTGAGGTCACCATCGCTCATGAACGAGTACTTCTTTGGATTCAAAATGCGAAGCAAGATTTAATTGGAGTTGAAAAAAACTCAGGCCTGGGTATTAGTCGTTTATCTATTTAGTACTTCACTAACGCTATTTCATATATTTCATTCCTAGTTAATTCACTATACGTTCGTTTGTTATTTAGACGCCTTCGATGTTGAATCTTCGTTTTGTCTTTGTGTTAACTCTTCAGGTCATAGACAGGGTTATATTTAGTATAAATTTTATCGTATTTGTATTATATTTTCATAATGTATTTTTGAGAAGTTTGTTTATGGCGTTTATCGGAATTATATTTTTGAAGACTAAATTAAAGTGATCGTGTAATTTTCTTAGAACATCTGTATTGGCAAAACGTTTTATGAGAAATTTTAAAATGCATCGAAATTGCACTGTGGATCTTGTGTGATTACGTTTTTTTCGGAGCGGTTGCGAGTAATTTTAAGATTTATAATTTTCTTTTTCGCTTTTGCAAAAGTTTTGAGATGTTCGAAGAAGGAAAAAAAAACGAAATTCATAGTTATTTTAATGATTTTCATGGTGGAGTTAAAAGTAAGTAGGTTAAGTACAAATTCAAATTATTAAAAAGCCACTGTTCTTATAAAGTAGATGCACCTAGCGTATAACAATAAACCCGACGAGCTGTGAGTATTTTGAGATTTTATCGTATTTAAGAAAAAAATACTTAGTTTTACTATTGGTCTAATGTTTACCATATAGGTTTCATTCCAGCCTAAATAGTTTTTAATCTCTCCTTAGTCTCTGACTATAGATAGCGAACCGAAATCCGAAGGTACCTTTAATTGATACCAGTTTTTTGTTAGTTATATTGTTTTATCCTTGTTGATTATTTTAAATATTATAACATGTTGTCCATTATTAAAATTTTCAATTTCCCCTACCCCTAGTTCCTATTACATCAGCTATTAAATAAAAAAAAATATCGATAAAACTTAAAATTAGTTTATTAGAATAATTTTGGTTTTTAGACTCTTAATAAAGCTAAATGCCATACTACTCTAGCGTTCATGAAAAAAATATGGTTGTGCACCACCTAAATATAGAGATAACTACCTAAATATTCCCTTTTTCTGAATTCTCTGATATTTTAACGTAGTTATAGATAAATAAGATAGAAGTAATCATAGCTTAACCATAAGACGACATGTCGCCGTCGAGATATTTTCGATTCGTATTTTTATAAAGCAAAGTTACGAATGACTATGATTGCTTTGCTTGTGCAGGGCCGTGGAACAGATATCTTACTTACTTTATCAACACCACACGTATGATTTCCTCTCTGTTGACGTTTTCAGTTACAGTAATGATAGTTTCTTTGTTCTGTACCGTATTCTTGTTTTACACTAGATGTCTAGTGTTAAGCTATATTTTACTTATGAGACTCGAAAGGCCCGGAGTTGTAATGCGGATGATGTATATTATTAACAATATTCACGTCTTTATATATATAAGCGTTTGCGATTTGCGAATTCTATTTCGACTTATTTAATTTTAATCGTTATTTATAAATATAGATTTAAATAATTGAAAATCGTTAATAATATACCAAGTGATTGATAGAAATTTATGAGCGTAACGCGACGAAGTTCGAAAATAACCGTCCACTTGTGGCGGCTTTTGCACCCTCTGGTGGCGAAATGGCAAAAGTCGCAAAACACGAACAAGCAAAACCAACAAACGATATGACTATAGACGCGATTAGATTGAGAGGCACGGGGCACCCGAGGGCGCACGAATGCAACATGTACATTTTATATTTTTGGATTGCTAACTTTAAGATGTTATATTTATATATGTATACGTAGATGGCGGATACGAGAACAGTATTTCGTGGTGTATTGCGCCAAAAGTTTTGATGTATTAATTTTCCATGAAATTCTCTCGTTTTAGTTTTCGAATAAAATAGTCCGTTTAGCTAGTGGTCATGTATATATTTTTTGATAGCGTGCACGATTGCTTTCGGGACGAGGATACATAGGGCAGAGGAGTATATTTTAATGAACCTCTGAAAGCAATATTTTTGTGGTGATAACGACCTGGATTTATAGAAATTAAAGTATTTTGATCCACGCAATCGTTAATACAGTTGAATTTTAGGACGCTTTTTAGTAAAACCATAGGATGAGCTCCGATATTAGGAATTTGTTTTATTGTTTGATTAGTTTGCGATAAAAATGAAGCCCAGTATTTCTGTAGTAATTTATAAATATTGTAGTGCTATTTAAACTAGTTGTCAATATAGCTGAAAAAGTAAAACGGATGGAGCTCGTTCGTATGGTACGAATCATTGACCACTGCTAAAAGATAGTGCACTAGAAGTAGACCTAGTTAGATAAAATTACTACTTATATAAATGAAAATAAAGAAATCTTGAAATCTATACATAGATTTTAAAATTAAAAGTTTAACTAATACTTTTTATTATTATATTATATAAGAAGCTTGTTCACACATTTTAAAATCGTATTTAGAGTACAGTTAAGTGATTAAAGCGAGTATTAGGGGGAATGAGTGAAAAGAATTTCGGATATAAGATTGCGATTTCGTTTCTAGTGGGTTGTTTAAATGGTTGAGTGGTTACGTCAAGTGTGTATTGTTCGGTTTAAAATGGTGTTCTTATTGCTGTATATTATATATTATTATATTGTGTTGGATTTTTAGATAGTTACCTGATGAATTATACAGTGTGAACTTTGAATTATTATATGATAGATATATCTATTATATATGTATAATTTAGGTTCATTGATTACGTACCCCTTTCTATCGAGATTTGTCTTTTAATTTAGTATCAATATTATTTGATATTTATTAATTAGTATCTTTTTCCATATAAGTATGAAGTTGGTCCTGCGATTGATTTCTCTCTAATTGTTTTTGACTGCCGTCCCATCTAAGTATGGGAATGAAGAAAAACAGGATGCACTTGTGTCTGCATAGAGGCGTCCGCACTATACGTCGCGCACAGTTGGCTAGTATCTATAGAGATCGCCGCCGCAGCCAAAATCTTTTAAAACCTGATAATATCCTGTTGACGTAACCACTTAAGCATATATTATCTTATGTACAATGTTAAGCCAAAGGCGTTTTATTTTAAAATTGTGATAAAAAGGCAAAGAAGTTGGTTTGATGCGATTTTTAAAGTATATAATTTAGGATAGACTAGGCGGTACGTTGTTTTATAGCTTATAGTATCTAATCTATTTGCGGTAGCTTGCTTGTGTATTTTACAAGTCGATACTTTACTTACAATAACTAATCGTGTACATTTTGGGTTATATTATATTAGCTGTGACTTTTAACAGCTCTGCAGGTTATTTATCTTGGGAAAAATCCTTAAAACACTTTATATTTTATCACTATATATTTAAATTCTAATCACAATATTTTATGTTATATAATTAAACGATAAAATGTATTGTGTCGTTAAGTATTACTTGTTAAGAGTTTTTTTAGACATAGAACATGTTTTAGTAGGTTGAGTTTTTATCACTGTATGTTTCATTGAACTGCTTAAAAACCTAATATAATTTGAAAATTAAAAACCCAAGTGTCATTTTCTAATATTTAATATTAACTCTTTCTCTCTCTCTCTGGTTTATTCCTGTTATTCCTTCTATATGTAATATTATGTACCTAATAAATAAATTAATTATTTGATTACTTAGTACAAGCTTTCCGTGCATCTATAGCTTATGTTTATTAGCAAATATTAAAGTACAGTATCGACCTGTATAACTATTTTAGTCAAAAGCCTGCCTAACTATAACATTGCATATCACTTATATATTGTACACTTGTACAGTCTCATCGCCTTTTGTTATCTGTAACGCTAGGTGTTTTTGTTATTACATGCCAATTATTTTAGAAATTGTATTTAAATTTAGAATTATTAAAATACTTTTCTCCTGTAAATTTGATTGATGTATGTAACATTTTATTAATATTTTCATGTATCTTTAAGCAATAATGGTTTGAAGAGATTATGTATGTACATTTGTAATTGTGAATTCAATTCTTTTGTGATATTTTTTACGTAGGACACGAATGCCTATCATCACTATAAAACTGATACAGTTTACATTCGTATATTTTTCAAAATATTAATTATAATATATAGAATTTAAAAATCGATTACCTTTTTCGTGAGCTGCTTCATTCATGGAACACAAAACTTTTGCTATAAAAATATTACAAAAATATCGTGGTTGAAAAATCTTTGAACGAAGGACTGGCGTAAATACTGTTATATAAAACCTGATAAAAAATTGCTAATCGGAAAATTGCCTTAGTAGCAATCATTTTGAAAAATGTATGAATGTAAACCTTTCCCTTGTCAAATGAATCCGTAGAAATAAAACAAAAAGTTTAAGCTACAAGGACCGCAGTAGATTTCATTAAATGGCAGTTTGTAACATCCCATGTATTAATATGTATTAATACACTCCAAATGTTTAGAGAGAAAATTTTGGAAAAAGTAACCTTCAAAATGTTGAAATCCTAAGCCAATAATGCTTCAGTGGACATTGAAATTATTAATTATTTTATAACAAGGTTTCGTGATGACTTCGTGAATAATTATTGATATGTTCTACTAAAATGTACGAAATGTGAGTATCGTCTTTTGTAACACCACCAAAGGCATGCAGTTATGTCTTTTCGTGTTAAGAATGTGTCGCAATTCTATAGACAGGAATATAATTAAATGAAATAGTTGCTAAATATTATTGATTAAATTGGTCGTGGCATGGCTAATGCTTACGAAACTTATGAAAAATGATGAACTTAAAATCAGTGATCCAAACATCCATCGCCTCACCATAGTACTACACTTCAACTGATTGTACCTAAATAAATAAATGAAATAAAAAAACTTAATACCTAATTAATATTAAGTTTTTTGATTTCAATTATCTTAATATTGTTGCAGTTTTCAAATATACATTTATTTGTCAAGACAAGATAACAGAAAATGATATCGTCACTGCATTCTTAACGCGAATAGAGTCTAATACGGTAGGACATATAACATTCTATAACTTTAGATGATATTAACATTTTTAGTGTAATATTTTTTCAGCTTAGAGCTTACCACCTGACTTACAACTCATGAATAAAGTTGTGTTATTGTTCATAAATATAGAATATTAATTAATTTATTTTCTAAATTGATCCTAATATTTTAGTGAAACTAGTATTATGCTTGAATTTTATATTGTAGTCTAAAGGTATTTGATAGGCAATTTTTATGAAGTTATTATTTAATATTTAAAAATGATTTGTGATGCTATTGTAATCGTTAACTTAGTTTCTCTTAAATTGTAAAAAGTTGTTAAAGTACTGCCAGTTTGACGTTTCTGACACCAAGTGTGAACGAAGATTGTTGTGTTCAGAAATAATTTCCGTTTAATTATTTTTAAAAGTAAATTAACATTGTTTAATAATTATAATGTTTAAACAAATTTTTGATTTTTTAATTAATGAACACGAATTTAGTAAAAGTATTTAAGTTTTTGTATTTAAATTGCAAAATTCATCGCCATTTCAAATAATGGTTTATTTAGTTGTAAAATAGAATCACTTTATTCGCCTATTCATTATACGTAATTTTAAAATTGATGATATGTATTTTCAATTGTGTAATAATAATTTCATGTACTGACGTATTTATAAATGAAACCTAGCAGCTAATTTTAATGAAAAATTTAATGAAATTATTTTGTTTGCATTATAATCGAAAATATATTTTCATAATAATGTTATGATTATTATTTTTTAGAAGTGATTAAATTGTGCAGCAAAAGAAAAACAGAACATTTTGTTATTAAGTGGTAAAACAACAAATTAAATGATAATTTTCTTATTCGCGTAGACTCAGCTAATAAATATTTTAAAAATGAATTGACAATTATTTTAAAACTTACTCGGATATTTAAATTATTCAGGTCTATATGACTTATAATGTTCTCTTAAGTTTTCAAAAATTGTTTGTAAGTAATGAGTATATTTCATAGGTTGTTTTACAATACACACGCGATTTCTTCTTTCATTGCAACAATACAATTTAATCACTTCGTAGAGGGAAGTTTAGATGTGCCATGTTTGACACAATGTGATGTACTGAAATTAATGTATTCGACGAATTTGAGAGTTGGTACCACCGAGTTTGTTGCTGGTTACTGTGTACTTTGGAGAAATAATCTTCCTTTGTATTTATTATAATCTATAAACACTACAAATTGTGATTCAAAGCAATTTAAAATATTACTGCTGATTACATAATTTGTTTCATTTCAGCCCTTCATATCTTTAATATAATATAATATTACAAGCCGCGCCCCGCGGTTTCACCTGCGTAAGTTTCGATCCTGTGGAAATATCGAAATGAAAAATAGATGTTAACTGATTCTCAGGCCTACCAACATGCAAACAAAATTTCATGAGAATCGATCGAGACGTATCGGAGGAGTATTGTAACTAACAGTGTGACACGAGATTTTTAAAAATAAGATGGCTGATTCCTCTCCGGTTCTGTAGAACTGCCTTCGCATCATCATCAATAAACGAATAAGAGAAAAAAAGACAGACTCATGCCTGGAAAACACTGTCCTATAATATTTCCTAGGGCTTTTAGTGCCACGGTGCATGAATGCAGCAGAGTTAAGCCGGCCCGGCCGATGAGGTACCACTTGCTCACGATACCGACGTAAAGCAGCAGTCCTTTCTGGTACAATGCAGTGTGTAAGTAGCCCGTGGCCCAAGGAGGGGGGGAAGGGAGGGCGATGCATTAATTGTATAACCTCTGTGCGGAAGACAACGGGCGCCAGTAAAAAAATGGAAATGGTTCTGCTCATTGTCCCCCTAATTCTATTTAAAGAGGAACAAAAGGAGAATATGTTTATTATTTTAGAGAATAAAGAAAAGCCAACGCCATTTATTCGTGTGCTAGTCATACAGACTTGTAGTGGCGTCTGATATCATCTACATACGGTGACCAGGCAATTTAAGACCGTAACATATACAATATTAGTTAAACTGCTGTGTAAGTAGCCCTTGGCCCATGGAGGTGGGAATATAAAAGAGGACATTTCATGTATAGTCTCTATGCAGATGTCTACGTGCGCTGGTAGTCATGAAAATGGCTCCGACTGCTCGTTTTTCCTGCTATACCATAAAAAAAATCCTTCCTACTATTAAT
The DNA here is from genome assembly GCA_001625245.1 of Calycopis cecrops. Lineage (NCBI taxonomy): Eukaryota > Metazoa > Arthropoda > Insecta > Lepidoptera > Lycaenidae > Calycopis > Calycopis cecrops. The sequence continues at coordinate 102,139 of LUGF01042705.1, forward strand.
TGATTAAAAATTAATTTATGGGGCTTGTGACCATGACTAATGCCGCTCCATGGGGAGGCTTTGTCCAGTGAGTGGATGTCTGTCATGGCATATCACAATCACAGATTATGCCAGGTTTATATAAATATAATACACCATGAAAATTGTACGTCCAAAAGATGGGATGTTTAGCTTTGTTTCTTTTTGTCTGTCGTCATGCCTGTTTTATGGAGCTTTGATACAAGTCGCAGGTGAAGTATTAGTCTAATCAAACACTGTGGATTGCGGACATTCGAGTATAGCGAGTGGCGTCTATACAGAACTAACTATCTATATATATAAAACTCAAAGGTGACATAGCCATCTATCAACGCACAGCCCAAACCACTGGACGGATCGGGCTGAAATGCAGGTAGATATTATGACATCGGCTAAGAAAGGATTTTTTTTAATTCATCCCCTAAGGGGGTGAAATAGGGTGTTGAAATTTATAACGGTTTTTTAGAAATTAAGCGCGGGTGAAACCGCGGGGCACAGCAAGTTTAGAATATATAATTTACTAGCTGTTCCCCGCGGCTTCACCCGCATAAATTCTGCCAGGACTGCAGCGCCATCTGTTGAGCTGATACGTGATCGCTGATCTAAACCATTCTCAAATTCCCTTCAACACACACAATCAATTTCGTCGAAATCGGTCGTAGTTTAGGAGGAGTTCAGTGACACACACACGCACACAAGAAACTAACACATATTAAGATACAAAAGTGTTCGCAGAGGAATATGCATTAGTAATTATTATTACTTGGGCATCTGTAAAGACGACAGCACATACGGGACTTTTAGACACAGCGACCGGCGTCGACTCGTTGCGTCGGGACATAGTCCCTTTTTAGAAGCTGAATGCAGCGACTAGACGCGGGGAGCACATACTTCAAGACGCCAGAGACGGCGACTTAGTCGCTAATGTATGTCACTTAACGTCTAAATGCAGTCGCGAGATCGCGATACTGTCGCACAACTACTGCGACCGGTCATAGAGAGTCGCTAAATCGTGCGACTGCATCGATGCAGTCGCCGCGTCTAAAAGTCTAGTGTGTGCTGTGTCCCTAAGAGACCACTACAAGCGATCACACCGTCATTATTCCGAACATTAGTTTGAAGTTTGCCTTTTCGGTTACAATATAAAACAATAAAGCATTCTTATTTATTTATTTATTAATGCACTATTCTCTTTCCTTATAGTTTAACTTTCATAGAAGTAACCGACGAATTAACTTTGTCTCTGAGGCAATATATTTTGTAACTTAAGACTAACATTAAAAATTTAAAAATAAAATAATACTATTTGGTTTGATACGATAATCCAACCAGGAACCTTGCGACCTGTGGCTGAATGTGCTTAATACTAGACCAACAAAGCAGTCAAACAAATACCGTACATCGTCCATTCATAAATAAATACCTCTCAACCGCGGTAGGCTTTTTCTTAATTGGGACATTCTTTGTAGAAAGTATTGTCACTTCTTGATAGGTATTCATATTATATCAAGATTAATTCCTCTTCTTGATTCTTGATGAAATTTAGATTTACCTTTTTATACTATTTCCGCTTATTAATAATTTAAAATACATAACATTGTAACAATTTCGATAATTTATCATCAGATACTCTACCTCTCCGGACGTGCGGCTCAATTTGACCCTAATGCTGTTTATCACACTTACAAAACATTTTTATAACATACATTCCATGCTAGATCTTGTCTGTTCAAAAAATATCTTTCGCTTTTCCATAAAATATACTCAGTAATACGATAAAATAACAAAAAATTCTAGAGCACAACTTAATCTAAATCCTTGTTATGAAGATTGCTCTGGTCAACAGTTCGTGAAGAGCTAAAATTATGTTAGGAAGTCGCGACATTAAGAGACCCTTGGCTCGCATATGTTGCCTCAAGCGTGGTTCAAGTCATAGGCATACGCGGGAAAAACTAGTAAATAACTTAGAATATTTTCAGAAAACGAGTATTTTCAGATTTTTGTAAGCTGGTAAGTGTATGATGTACACGAAAATGGTGCCGTATTCAGCATAGGCAGTGGGCATGCTTTGATCAACTTTAGGGGCTCTCTAGTCCAAGGCAGGTCTGATATTATATAGGTATTAAATCAGTAAGATGTATTAAATCAGTGTGCTTTATCACTGCCTCTAATCGTTTGAGATTCTTTATTTTCTATAAACGGAAATCAATCGTAATTATAATCATTCAACAACACACCATCATAATTTCATAAATTAAACACATTTATTAGTTTTTATATCACAGCGTTGTCTAAGCACGCACTTTAAGCACGTTCTGTAGCTAAATAGACCATTAATCTACCTCGCGTAAAATTAATGACGTACTTTATTTTTTAAAATGTCACATCACATTATTAGTGATGAAATGTGTGATTTTAATGGATTTTAGGGTGTTATTTTTCAGAAACAAGTGTTTTTTATATCAATACTGAAAGTATGAAAATTTTTTCCTGTGAAATAGGCTAAAACGAAGAACAAAAGTCATAATTTTCTGTGCAGGCAGAAGAAAATAGTCGTGCAACTCAAAACTAAAGCTGTGTCTTACCGAAAATGTAGATTTTGTACTATTTTTGCCGACCAGAATAAGAAAAATAAGTTTAAAATATACGCTAATACCTATAACTTGTGCAGGGATTCGAGGGGCTATGAAGCAAAATATCAAAAGGTCCCTTCGGAATCGACTATTAAAACAGACTTTATGCATATGGGACCCGATTCCGGTAGACCCGCCCTAAAAGAATTGTTATTATAAAGTTAGATACGCCAATTAAAAATGGTTTTTTGTGTTAGATTTTATTTGTTTTTTTTAAAGGGATAGCGCCTATCTAAATTATTGCGTGTCTTTTGTGTTGTGTTCAAATAAATGTTTTTATTCTGTGTTTCTATCTGGCATACATATTTTGTGCGAGGGCGCGCCATGTAGCAAAGGCAATCTTTTACAAACCTTGTGGCAAATGTATTCATTTTTATTTGCAAAACTATAGAATATGGTTAATAATACCTTTTTCTTCCAAGTTTCCATGACGCGCGTACCCTCCGTACCCCCGATATATCCTCACGTACTCCTGAGGGTATACGTTACACAAATTGCGTTCTGCGATGATACGCTTAAGGCAATCATATTGTGCTATGATTATATAGCATGTCTACATCTGAAACAGTGATATAATATGAAAAACCCAGTGACAGAAAAGTATTTGTTTGAGAGCAATTGACTTGAAAATGAACATTTCAGGCATTGCCATTGTTCATTTTTGCGTTATATCTCGAACAGATTAGGAGGCACTTTCGATGAATGCTCTTAGACGGCTTAATTCCAACATCTTCAGTATCGGAATACCTCAACAATTAAACAAAATCTCAGGTTTTGAAAGTCTCGTATTACCCTTACAGTACTTACAACGGGACTAGACTAACGTAGTGTGATGGGTCCGAAGCTATTATTCTTAATATTATAAAAACGATTAAAAACGTTAACGATTAAAGTCTTTGTTATTCGTCGATGAACCATGGAATATGCAGAATTAATTTAAAATTCCGTGAAAAAGTTTATTTCTGTGTGACAGCTTGCAGGTACTTTGAAAAACGTTAAATCCTCAGCCTCTCCCGCCAAAGCATTTCAAAATTGGAACTAGCACACCTTCTAAGCGGATTTCTGCTGCAAATGCGAGTTTGCGGCGTATTTGTCTTTATGTACAGCGCATAAAGTTGATTTTCGTTTGATACCGTATTATATAAAATTTGCAGTAACTCAAAGCCTGCGCATAGAACACAGATTTCAAATAAGGTACGTCGGCTCATCCTATACGACCTTTTGCTTTAACTCTCTTATACTAAAAAGAGCAGTCTATTTTATTTATATGAGTAAAATTTAAATGTACTTTTTTAGTCTATAAATATGAAAATATACTAATAACAATGGAAGAATCGTACCATATTTACTTAGTTAAATACTACTACGTTTAGACCACGACTCCTCCTCTCCAGTGGGACACTAGAAACTCACAAGCCGCACGGAACGCCACAGGGCAGCTGTGAGTTATTTGCGATCTTACATGAGCGAGAGTGACCTCCCCGGTCTTGTCAGTCCAGTCTGGCTGCAAGGCAGCATGACAGTACCCTTGGCAAATCTTCACGTCTGTAGTATGTACGTGGTATAACTTCTTGATAGCTCCGGTCTTAGTCTGCACTACAGCAAATGATGAAGTTTTAAAATTAATTA
>LUGF01042705.1:107862-125787 GCA_001625245.1 Calycopis cecrops
TCCACATCTCTGAGACTAGCCCACTACCAACGCTAGACATAATATTATAGTGTTTCGAGTACACACTAGATATTATAATATAGCCCGGCGAAAACAGAGAGAAACCAGGCAGGACAATCAGCTTAACATGCTTCCCGAGCAATTAAAGGTAACCATTAAGTTCTTGATTTCGCATCGTTATTACAAATTAGAAATCCCAATAAAGCTTATTGAGCCTTTCGAATCTGAATGAGGGTTTTGAATCCGGTAATTGACGTTCTGAACATGCTTAAAACTAGAACACACTAAATGATGTAAGACCTTGCGCTCTAGAGAGGCTTATTGAATTTTTTGTGTGTTTAGGTACAAGTCGGACAAGATTGGAAGGGCCGAAGGAAAATGGAATTACAGTACCCAAAAGAAACCCAGGGCTCGGTGGAGGGAAAATCGTACGAATTATGAGGTACTCGTCGCTTTGATGAGGGTATGCATATTTAAGCAGTGCGCGTTTTTGTAACGCTACTTGTAAGGTAAATGTTTACTTTGCCACGTGATTAGATTATGTTTGATGGCTCGAAGGACCATTTTATTTTTATGCATCATCTATATTATTAGCCAATCTACTGCTAGGCTCAAAGAGCGTCGTTGGCTACAGTTACGAGCTATTTGCATTCATCGGCTCAGTTACCAGTTCAAAACTTTGTCTTCCGACGCAAAGCCACCACTTGGGATCTTTTTTGCCTGTGGTCATCGGTTTTGCCAACGCAATATACCAGCCACGACTTCAGCTAGCTGACTTTCACAGCCAAAATAAGATAATTCAGGTTTTATTTCATTTTTTTGTCTTATTTCAATTAAATATCAGCGAATGGCAAGCTACAGCTCGTCCTCAAATACACATTTAACCAACATCGTCTACGCCCTTATAAAACTTATTGGATTTTTTTTATTTCGTTGTTGTTTATTTTAATCTGTAACACAAGTTCTTACAGCACCTAACCACAGTGTGATAAGTTCAGAGATTAAAATTTTAATCATAATAACGACACTTTTCGTTTTATCTCCTCTTTCGAGATAAAAAACAAATTTCGTGCTAGCATTTTTTTTAATAAAAAGACTATAAAAAATATCTACTTATTCCTACCCTTTTTTGGTACAGACAGTCCAGGGGTTCATTAAAAGCCTATGCTCAAACATGGATGAACAAATTAATAATGATGATATAAATATCAATTTGATTACATATATAATTAAGCTATAGGATATCTCCGGGCTCAAGAAATAATTGAGATAAAACATAATAAAAGTCCACCCAATATCTTATTCCCCTGGAGGTCACATCATAAAGGAAGTTATGACGTCATAGGTCCGTTATAATATATCTTCATGCGCGACCTCGAAATCAAAATGTTATTAATGTTAATTGTAATAATTGTGAAACGAATCCTTCAAGGAAAAATTACGGGAGACAATAACTGGTTTTAGAAAATTTCGAGCAGAAGATATTTTTAAATTACTTTCATTTTAAGACAGTAAGTAAATAGAAAAATGTATATTTAGGACCATTATTTTGGTAATGGTTGCAGGAAATAAAAATGATGATGTTGATCAAACATTTAATGGCTCATTCCCTCGTACACGATTATATGAGACGGAAAATAGGAATTAAGAGAGAGATACGAAGTTCTGGGACATTGGAACTTGTATCTGTCCCAAGAGAGTTAAAGTGACATAAACCTCCCTGATCCGAACTTTCGCTCTCATGTGTAATGGGCGACGCAACTCAAAATGTTTCAACGACAATAACAACGATGATAATTGTCAATTGTATCGGCTCGGTTGCAGTTGGGTTCTGTGATTTTTAGTTATGATCTTAGCCAGAATATATCTAAATACTCCTCATACTCGAAGACTTCTCCCAGAAAGCACAACAAGTCACGTTTAAAAACTGCTTCCATCCAGAGGCCTCCAACGTCTTTTATTATTATATTACCTTTATAAAATAAATTAATAACATTAAAACTATTTATTACATTTGTGTCAAGGAAATTAAAGTTTTGTAAAAAATTCATGAAAACAAATACGTATCCGATTAGGAAAAAGTAATTTAAGAAAGTAAAAAAATACCTAATGAAATTCATGTTCACTAAAGTGTGAGTCACATATTGTCTGTCTGGCGTGCTATGGACATAACTCCTGATTTAATCTGAGTTCAGAGTCCAGGGTTCGAGCCCAGCCCCGAACAAATATAAATGGGGGTTTTTAACATTTTTTAACGTCTGATCACCTCAACTGTAATGTAAAGTTTGGGTCGATCAGTGAACTAAATTTGGTACAGTTTAAAGTCTGGAAGAAATCCTAGTATGCAGCTGCTCCAGATTTCGCCATGTCAGACGGTACGTGGTCGTATCCACCACATATGAATAGATTTGATGTAATTATCTTGTTGTACTTTAAACTATGCTATATACTTTGCTATCAAGTATTTTGCTGCCTGCTCTTGCTCTATGAAAGGAAGATGTAGGTAATAATAACATTTGATGTCATAAAATGTTAAAAATAAATGGTATTATTGGCACCAACATGAATTAATGAATAATAGTAACACTTCACACGACTTGGGAAGTGGACAGAAACTGGTGCAAACAAACAATGTCAGTTATTGATACAGTCCGGTCACGTTGCGCCCTCGGCAGTTCTGGTTCAGTTGTTTACAATTCGACGGTAGCCTTGTTTGCATAGAGATGCGAACTAATACAGCCGAACATAACATATCTCTAGTAAGCTCAAATATATATATTTTATTTTGTGTCAACTGAAGAAAAACTCCCCCCTGGCCGCCTTGGTCTACTTGAAAGTCGCTTATTCGACTTCGAACACAAGTAGGCCTATCCAAACATAATAGGAGTGGTTGGGGCCAATACTTTGCTCGGGGGAGCAATGCGAATGTGGGGATCCGGCCCAGTCTATGCAGACCATCTCGCTGCCAATGATGCTGTTACAGCTGTAGCACAGTACTGAGCACATAAAATTTGATCGTCTGAACAATTACTGACTCGAGAAGTAGAAGAAGCTCAAACAACTATATGAAACCATTTTATAAATATTAAAACAACAATACACAGGCGACCCGGAGCGACCCAACGCCCTAAATTTATTAAACCAAATATCATTGGAGTGTGATATTGACATATTTGCTGTAAATTTGTGAAACCATTAATTAATCATTGCAACTCATTTAGTACTTAATTTGTGTAATCAGTTATCACGATTTAAAATCCGGTTAAATAATGTCTTGTAGTTTATTATATCTTAAACTACTGTATAACTTATGTTGTAATGTACTTTGTATTGTGAATATGTATTTGCTTGTTTGCCAATACTTAACAAATAAAGGTAATGCAATGTTGTCAAACTATCTAATTACAGGACTGTCGCAACTAAACTAAACAAGTGTAAGAGGTAGTGCTACACCGCCACTTACATGCAGCCGAATTGGCCCGGCACGATCGGTTAGGTACCTCTCGCTTAAACGAGACCGTCGTAAAGTGACAGCTATGCTGTCGCGTTTCGTGCGGTGCGTAAGTAGCAGGTGGCCCATGGAGGTGGGAGTAGAAAGGAAGGGCAGCACATCTGCATAGCCTCTATGCGGATGTCTATGTGCGTTAGTAGTCATGGCACCGATTTGTTTGCCTTCCTATACCGTAAAAAACTAGACTAAATGAAAAAATATAGTTGTCACTTCGCAATCGCACCATTTATCTGCTGTCACAGCTGTCAATTATGGTTTTTTTCTTGGATTCTTTAAAATAGTAAAAGCGCAACGCGTCCTGGTCCCACTATATAATGCGCCGGTAATCCGACACGTTCACAAAGATGTGGCATATGTGGTTGAGAATTTACGTGCTCTACGAGCCACATAAATTCACAAATGGCCTTACTCTTGCCACCCAGCAGCAAGACATTTAAATTTTTAGATTTAAACTCAACAATCTCTTTTGATGTCTTGTAAGCTTTATGGAAAATAAACACATTACTTAATATACTTTCATTACACGATGGCCCATGGAGGTGGCAGGAGAAAGGAGAACAGCTCAACAACAGCTCATCTGTATAGCCTCTATGCGTCGGGCGTCCGTTGGCATGAAAAAGGCTCCGACTCCTCGTTTGCCGCCCTATACCATAAAAAAATATGCCTTCTAACCAATGGCTGGTCACTGCACATTTCGTTCCGTTCTACGTTCTAAGAAACTACATCGTCTTATAAGGCTCTGCAATAGAATCCATTTGCATAGAGTGGCAGTGGCAATCGTAGTTTAGTCAGACACTGTCAACACAGACAGCTAGGGACAGAGGGTAACAAGTCTGCTAAACGATTATAATATTACAATTAAAAAATAAAACATTAAAATTAATTCTTCCTTTTTAATTACACAATATCTAAAATATGTAAATAATTTGTTACTGTTGGCCCCTCCCTAGTCTACACCCCCCGGATGTCATAGAATATCGGCGTTGAGAGTATTTGTGTGATATTCCCAATTGTATACCGAGTGACACTCCCATTCGGTACGAAGCTGCATGGCTGAAAAATAAGTATTAAGTTTTCTTTTGTTCCTTAAATTATGATATTCATTCTACCTTTATTCATGTTTTAAATCGTGTCGTTATTTGTTTATGCAATACGTGCCTTGTATTTTGTAACCTAGCATTGTAGGTAGAACTGAATAAATAATTTTCTATTCTATTCTATTCTATGCTAATTGTTATGTACACCATGACAATAATGATATAATGATGATCATAATGCAGATAATTAATTTACGGATAATAATGATGACCAACATTCGCTTTAAATGAAATATCAAATATTAACTCATTTAAATTCTGCTGCGCTTCACTTTTGTTAATGAAGTCGATGAATAAATAACTTTGTATTGTTTACATTGTTCATTACAAATGGCGTCCGAAATAATTAATATTGAAATCAATTTCCTACAAATTGTATCAATTTGATTCGTTTCCGGACCATCTCCGATCGTTAATGTTTTATGATGTTCATTAAATAAATGTACGACTTAACGTGGGCGCTTCGCATTCCCCCCTCGAAGATGTTGCCACCTTGTGATGGGGGATGAGGAGGCTTGCCTGCCTCGTATGATCTCTAAGGCTACATCGGATAGGGCTACCCATACCGGACACGCTTGGGAGACTAAGCTCAACTGAGGGACCCTACACCCGTCCCTCTGAACCAGCAGACGGCGGCGTGGATTGGGACAAGTGGCGGGTCCGATTTCAGACACTCAATATATAAAAACCTAGGATGGGAACCTGATCCTATTGAACGGTTCTGACGTTGTAGTTGGAACTGTTCAGAGGCAACCGGACAGTCCCCAAGGAGGAGAAGTCGGGCCATATCGCCAAGGCCAGCCTGTCGCTGGAGAGATCCTATTGCCTGTAGGAGTTTGTTGGTATTGCATCGCCATATGTCGAGTACGATATAGGATCTACTCGGGCTCTTAGATATCATACGTAAATGTATTCCCTTGCGTCAAAAAAAGGTGCTTCGTACTTAATCAAATATTTAAAAAAATGTCGTTCTAGCCGATTTCGGCTACAGCGGCCGTCTTCATAGACGAGCCATCTACGCAGGACATATTATAGTGCACAAGTGCAAACACAAGTGCACTCTTTATTCACTCATTCTCATATTCCGATGGGACAGCAGTCCGACACGATCGGAGAGAAATCAGATCGATGTCTTAACGTGCTTTCTGAGGCACGGGGGTGTGACACCGCCGACTTCCAGACTCCGGACAGTTATTACAAATTGAAAAATCACAATATTAATTTTTGATCAGATATACAGTTTTGCACCAAAAAGACGATTATGCACATATACGACAACCGTACACATACGGATATGTAAGTGAGCGAATGACAAAGGGCTTTTTAATTTTTTTTTTAAACAGTCGGGCTTTTGTATAAATAACACAAACTCAACAAATTGATCCTGTTATGCTCTAACCATTAGAACATTTACATAGAAATGTATATGTCAGCAATTTTCCTTTGTTACTCTTTCACACAAAAACTACTGAACGGATTTTCATGAAACTTTACAGTAATAAGTTTCATATCAGAATAACATAATAAGTTAAAATTTTGATTAATTTTTGAAGTCCGAAATCCACGCGGGCGAAGCCGCGGGCGGAACCTAGTAATTTTATAGTTACGAAAGCTTGTATGTTTGTTTGCTTATCTTTTTGTTTGTTTGTTTGTTTGTTTGTTCGTATGTTTGTTACTCCTTCACGCAAAAACTGCTGAACCGATTTTCATTAAATTTGGCACACAGAGGGTTACTTGGATTAACACGGAATAGTTTAAAATCCGAAAAAATGTTCCAATGGGATGCCATGGGATGATTTTCTACGTTATACGGGATCAAAATTTACGCGGGTGAAACAGCAGTGCGCAACTATGTGTAAATATAATTTATTAATAATAATTTCATATAATTTATAAATAGTAAATTCTCATATTAGAAAACTACTAAACTCTCCATTAATCTTATTCTCCATGTCAAAATGTTCATACCGTCACATACAATGTTTATTTTCATAATGTTATTTAAAATAAAAGATTTAGCAGAATTTTTCAGTGACAAAAGCGGCACGTGAGCTAGTTTTTATATATTGAGTTTTCGTGCAGCCTTAAAAGGACGATAATTCAGATCGACAGGCTTTTAAGGCGAGGAAAGAGGTTTCACTACATATTGGATAAGAAGGAGGAGGCTTTAAGATAAATTGACATAATATGAGGAGGTATTATGTAAGAGGTAGTGCCATGCTGCATGGAAGCCGAATCGGGCACACACGGTAGGTGGTACCTTACGAATGGAAAACCTTACTCTTGCATGGTAAAATTTTTGTGACAACTTTCATGTAGCGTTTATTCGTTTATTAAAAAAGGCTTAATTTTTTTTTGTTAAATATGTTTTCATGGCAACGTTGCTTTCATCGAAACATCGCCACAAGTGTATCCAGATACCATTATTGAGAAGGTAGTTAAACCTCTTAATAACACCATGTTCAATAACCATGTATGGTCCTTCCAGCAAGATTCGGCACCGGGTCTGAATAAAACTCGGTCCACGCAATCTTGGAAGTTAACGTCTCGGTCTTCATCAGAGCTGAAGACTGGTCGTCATCTAGTCCAGATCTTAATCCGCTGGATTATGATTTATGGTTAGTTTTAGAGAGTACAGCTTGCTCTAAGCCTCATGAGAATTTGGCGTCCCCAAAACTATCCATACGATTAGCAGTAAAGACTGTCCCTATGGAAAGAGTCTGTGCTTCTATTGATAACTGGCCTCGACGTTTAAAGGACTGTATTGCAGCCAATGGAGACCACTTCGAATAAACTTTTTTTATTCTTAATTATATAATTATAATAATTTGTGTATTAAACCAACACACTATAACAGTTATAAATTTTATTTGTAATTTAAAAAATATTTTTTTTCTTTGTAACAGAACTTATGGCTAGACTAACTAGTCAAACCTGGGAGCAACATAGCTTCGATTTTTTACTATAAAATATTATAGATACATAATTTTTGATGGTATAATATGGTTATGTAATAGAACTATAGTTCATAGTCTGTATTCATAGGGCAATGCTCCGCTAAGGAATCTGAAAAGAATATTTAAAAGGGGTCATGGTAAGGTCTGTCCTTTGATACAGCTGATTCGTCACATTCAAATGTAATGTAGCCGTTGTTACAAGCTTACTAGAGCATAAGCATTTTACTACACGAGCAAGACGTGAAAGATACTTATCGCTTTGACGATACAAAGTGAGGGCTATGATAGCGGGTTTCAATAGGTTGGTTAGTTGGTGGGTAGGTTGAGTTGCGGATGCCCATTGTAGATATACATACATACATACATAAAAAAACGCAAATGTAACTTTGTCGTTCATACAAACGCTATGAAAAAGCAAGTTATTTTATATTTTCTGGTGAAAAATGAGAAAAAGAAAAGAAAACAACCAACAAAAGGTTCGACCCTTTACGGAACTCTCGGTATGCTACTCCGACTTACAGTTTGCCGGTTTTTTAGTAGATAGAGTGATTCAATTTTAGTAGATAGAGGATTGATTTATATGTGTAATAACTCCATTTTTGAAGTCCGAAATCCACGCGGGCGAAGCTGCGGGCGGAAGCTAGTTTACTAAATAAAGAGGTGCCTTTGTTGCGATGCTGCTGAATCGAAACGTCATGACCGGGGAGGTACGTCTCGTTCACTGGTTACCGCCTTAAAAGTGACGTATTTGCAAAACAATTAACTGTATGGATATAAATGGGCGTCCGTAATAAATAAACATTCACAATTGACGGAACAGTGGAAATAGCAAAATTTTTTTTATGGTAAAGGGGTGCGAGCAGTCGCTATTTTCATGACTACCGGCGCGACGCCCATAGATATCCGCATAGAGGCTATATAGATTCGCTGCCCCCCATTCTCCCACCACCTCCATGGGCCACCCAGCTGAATATGTATATATACGCAAACTACTAAGGTATTTTGTATTCTTACGAACTGACAGACAGTGTGCTAGATTTTAATAAAAGATAACGTTGAGGGTGCAGTCCAGACGCTTGTGGCTTCCAGAACGAATCGTGCTCGGAATTTTATGTGGGGCTTAGTATACAATTTACGATATTGCTTGTGTAGTGAATTTTACATTTCACTGGAGCCAATGTAATCCACAAGTTGAACCTTCGTGGGCTGCGCTGCTTGTGTTAAATCTATTGGTCGTGTAACCTTTTTATATATCGACGATGTAAAGCGACCATTAACGACTTACTTCTTGGTGTAGTAAAATCTATTAACGCATCTGCCAAGCATCTGCTGCTTAATGTAAATCTATTGAAATTACAAGCGCTGATTCTAGGGAACTCACGTATCCGCAATTCGCGATTCGATTTCAAAGTATGCCGTACACTGCCTTAGATTTTAGACGGTGCCCAAATTTATTTTAATGATTGAACCAAAAGTTTAGGTTAAATTGATATATTATAATTAATTCAAATCTTTCATCGAACAAATATGTTAGTGAGACGAGTAGAAAGATCCATTTCTCACTTCATTTTTTATTCGACTAAAAATACATCAAAATTTTCTTTCTTTATTAACAAAGATTACACTCGCTCTTTCTTTTATACAGCCAAATGGCTATAATTACAGACTACACTGATATTTGCTCTCTGGATGTTACTGAAGTAATATTTGAAAACCTGAAACGCCTGCAAAGTTTGTGTTTGAGTTATATCTTTCTCCCAAAAAAACAATTGGTTTAAAACGATACAAATATGTTGCAATATTGTCTCATAATGTTTCTTTTATGGTGTTAAGTGATTACTACTATTCAGTAATTTTATGTACCTATACACATATAATAAAACTGTAGATGACGTTATTTTTCATCAATCAAGGCGGCTTTCACGCAAAAACTATTCGACGAATTTTGATGAAACTTTTTTTGTTATATAAGTATTAGTCTTCTATAACATAATGGCTATAATTCATAAATATCTATATAATGCTGCAGTCGGTATCTCGACTTGAAATACACTATTGTAGAGCAAAATAATGGATTGACAATTCGGCCGCATAACATTACACGTTACCATGGCAGCATAATTTCCAATAATGACAAGACAACGGTCGGCTCACTAGTTAAAAATAAAAGGATGCTTTTTAATTTGCAAGATCCGCGTCACGATGTGGCCGTTGAAGTAAAATGTTAATGCAATTAGAGCCGAGGATAAATAAAACCTTGTTGGAAACTTTTTATTCGTTTCACGCTTAATGAACTAGCGGTGTAATTGTAGTATTTGTCTAAATAGTACTTGAACTGAACTCGTTATAGCGGCGTATAATAACAGGCAGAGCTAAAAATGTAATATATGGGTATAATTATATTATACAGGACTTTTGAGATTAAGTGTCTCAAATTCAACAGACAGCCACAACCTACTTTATAACTCATTTCAGATTGTAATATTTATTATTTATCGTCGTCATCACCATCATAATCATTATCATCATAATCACCAACATAGTCATCATCATCATCATCATTATCATCACTACTATCAAAATAATTAACGAGTCGATAATTCTAACCACTTTCTATATTTTGAGTGTTTCTGATGATGACCTGCGCTATTCATCGGCGTCACATACATAATCTCATTTATTATCAGGGTCCCAGGCCTACATACTTTGATTTCATTAACCTTCGTTAACGTATACCACAAACGTTAATAGTGTGTATATGTCCTTACACAATTACTTCATCCATTATTACGTTGTATCTCAGACAATGGGCTGCGACATATTAGCAAATAGCCGTATATTTTAACCGGGGCGATACTTCTAACTCCTATGATAGCATCGTAAAATTACTACTATTTCGCGTTTCGTGCGGTTTATGAGAGTGCTGGTTACCTCTGGAAGGGAAGGGGAAGGAAGGCAACGCATCTACACAAATATCATGCGGACGCCCATGGGCGTCGGTTATCATAACTACGCTACTGCTAGTTAGCCCCCTTATTTAATAAATTCCGTCCAAGTAATATCATAATATGGCAAAATCTAAATGTACACGGTACGACATTTTACATAACGTTTTATATATTTAATAGAATGAAAAATATTTTTACCGTTAAAATTAAAAATTCTCATTAAAATTCTTAATATTTGTATCTTGATATACTGTAACATCCATGGCTCGTTAATTAGGCTCACCGATGAGGGTTGTCGTATTTTCGGAAGAATCTGGAATCCATCAGCTTGTGACCATGACACGCGGAGCTCTCTGGAGGCCTATGTTAAGTAGTGGCGCCCTCTGGCTACGCTACTTGTGTTAATAAGTTATAATATGTATGTACAAACTTGGACCAGTCAAAAAACGCAGATTTGTTACAAGTATCGTCCGTCAGTTCCTTTACTTATAGAGCAATAAATCTAGTCAGCCAAGTCTGAACCGGTTTCATTATAACAACTGACAATGAAAGTCTCGTACGAAAGTTAGTGTAGCAAGAAGTCGAAGTGGTGGGAAGATGTAAAAGAAACTTCTCAAGAGTTGTCCAACTTAATCAACGGTTTGAAAAAAATGTCTTGGCTGGTTTTATGCTGAGAAAAGTAGTTTGGCGAGATTAAAAATGTTATATAAATGTTATAGCATACGATGGCGAATAAGCAGTTGGTGTGTTTAGATGGCTGCCAACGTCCTGACTCCTGAAATATCGGCACAACCAGAGGTTACGTGGATATATTGCTCTCCTTTTTTATAGCATAAGGGGTATAGCAGTCGGAGCCATTTTCATGACCACTGACGCCCACAGACATCCGCATAAAGGCTATACACATGTACTGCCCTCCTTTTCTCCTCCCATCTCCATGGGCCACCGGCTACTTACGCACCGCACGAAAGGCGACAGCACAGATGCTACTTAAGCCGATCACGTGTAAGCGAATTAGGCTACATGCATGCATGCAGTGTGGCACTACTTCCTTACATTAACTTATTTTATCGTATATTTTCAGATTATTAGAGTCGCTATGAACTTAATTTCCTTCGTGTTCATAAATCACGAAATAAAAATAACATAAAACCCGCTCCGATTGTTCACACTTCATTTCATACACCTTGCTGGCATCAAAACCATTTACACAGGAACTAAACTTCCGTTTTTGAAATTAAAAAAGAAGGAAAGAAAAATATTAGAGAACACAATTATCTCATTTCTTTATAGGAAATAAAAATAGAAAGAAATATTTGTAATAATGTGTGATAATAAAGATTAAATTAATTTATATTATTTAAAGAATGACATAGTTATATACAGCACTATTTTCATCACACAGCATTTGCTATAATATCACCAAGCATAGAATTTGTTGCCAGAAAAGACGTACTTATTACTTACTTACTCGTGCATATGTTATAATGGCATGCTAATGCAAAAATATTAAAGAGATTATAATATTAAACCTAGACATTTCGCTTATTATAAATCCAAAAGCCTTATGGGCTCTTTATGGTGGATGGTTTAATTTCTTCACAAAATGTCAAAAAGACACCCAAACCAGGTAGTATTTATAAAAGGTACTTTTGCTCGACGTTTCGGCCGGGTTACACCAGTCGTGATCACGAGCCGACTGTATCTTTAGTAGTAGCTAGTACCTTCTATAAATATATTATCGTGTTAAAATCCGTAAAGAATCTACAAAATGTGTTACACAAACGCAAAAGTCTCAAACAAGTATTAATAAAATATAGCTTCGAATAAGATTGGAGAAACCCAGACACAGTAAGAAAGCCTGTAACAACGAAATTATAGGATAAAACAAATATATAACACAGATACAAGAAGTATTTGTTCCCACAAAAAAGGCTGGAATTGATTAAATAAGAGAGCTCGCAATAGCGGATGTAGGGACGATATAAATCACGAAGAGAAGTACTGAGGCGAGGACAATAATTTGTCTTGGGGCGCTAATATCTTCTTTGTGGTAATACTTAGCTATCTGCGGTTTTGTTATTTCTTGTTCTTCACGTATTACAATGTTTTTATTGAATTTAATACCGCCCACAGGCCTGTAGAATAATGACTCCATAAATATAAAGATTAAATAATAAAAAAACCTGACTGTGTGATATAAATACTAGAAAAAAAACTAAAACGACAAACAAGAATAAAGGCGCTTCAACAATCTGGCCAATTTTATGGTCCGATCGTTGAAGGGAATTCGACTGTAGGTACCGCATTAGTTTTTTACTATCATTTTTTATTTTATCCAAAATGGCTGTTCTGGGTTTCATGTTTGTTTTCTTTTATAGTAACGTAAGAACACTCGGGTAGCCAAGACGTATACGACAAAAAAAAGTGTGTGCTTTAGACCACACAACTGAAGTAAATCTTAATTATTAATACAAATTCATTACCGTAGTTACAATAACATAACAATATGTTTTATCATATTTGTTTTTAAATACAAAAAAGTTTTATTTATATCGAGTTTGAATTTTGAATTTGAATGACAACTTCCACTGTGTGATTTTTACTCCCCAAGTTATTCGCGCGTATAGAAGTTTTAATTCAAAAACATCTAGTATAGAATTGTCCCGATTGTAGAAGGCTTTCCTTCCAAAAGGGCTTGTTTATTCTTTTTGCTGCTTTTTTAAAATTAATTAACCTAAGCATTTAAGTTATTCTTTTTATTATTACTATTATTAAATTCAATTAAAGCAATCATATGGTCTATTTTTTTTTTTTTATGTTATAGGGGAGCAAACGAGCAGTCGGAGCCATTTTCATGACTACCGACGCTCATAGACATCTGCGTAATGGATATTCAGATATGCTGCACTCCTTTCACTTCCCATATTCATGGTACACCGGCTACTTACACACCGCACGAAACGCGACAGCACAGCTGTCACTTCATGCCGGTCTCGTGTAAGCGAGAGTTACCTCCCCGGTCGTGCAGCACTAACTCTTACAAATTTTCTAGTTCAATGGGTCAACGACCATTTTCATAGAAAATATTCTTTCATACGGCTGTGATACATCTTTTGATTACGTGGACTTAGAAGTGTAAATTTCTTTTGTTTTGGATTCTGGGTTAAAGGAAAGTTTGAATGGAGGATATTTTGGTTCATGTACCCAGCCATTCTGTTATGAAGACATATATAACAACACCTTATGTTTTAAAGTCCTTTACGCCGCTTAGACTTTCGGAGAGATGATACTTCAGATATATATATATTATATTCATACTCGGAACGCAGTTGGGTAGAAATAATTGACTATACACGCCTTAGTCTAGTCGTATACGTGTCGATATTATGAGGTAACGTACGAATTGTATTGAGTAAGATAAACCACCTGTCACTTGTCAGCCCCTCCGAGGTAATGAGCCTGGAAGGAAAACGTATATTTTCTTGCTCGCGGAAAATCTACAGAACATATTCGGTGCGTCAAGTGCAGGTGTACTTAAAGGTTTTTGTCTTGCGTCGAAAAATTGATGAATGTAGCGGAACGTATTTTATTTGTTGTTTACCAATTTGTTTTTCAATAGAAGATCGAACACAAGAGACTAGATAAAATAAAAAAATATTTTTTTTTACATATTTTACATTTAAAAGTTGATTGTTAAAATAAATAAATACGTTTTGTTAATTTTTGTAATGTCGTCAATACCTATATTTGTAGAGCAAATAAGTTCTCTCTCTGGGATAAATGACATGACATTACTATGACCTATGATCTTTACTATATTGATCTTGCGTTCATTAAAAAGGCACACACCATCTATAAGAGAACCGATGATGGCTGAAGCTAATTTTTGTTCATAAACGACGTCTATTCAAAACTTGATTATACCTCAACTCGCCAATAAAATATAGCAAAAATTTCAAATAAGTTCAATTCGAGAATACTTCAAAGTTCAATGATTATAATAAATAAGATAGAATAAGATTTATTTTTATTACAATAGAGCACGTACGATTCTCCAGCGGAACGTCACATTTATTGTTACGACGTGCTCTGAGGTCGCTTGCAGATTTCTCGTAATAAGTTTAGCGAAGCATTTTTGCCAAATCTGTGCTTAAATATACACATTAGAATATTTCATAAAATAGCTCGACTAACGTTGTAAGAATTTATTCTACAAAACTTTTGTATTATTTTCACTATCATCATCGTACAAATATGTCTACTGTTAAATTCTACCGCCTTTTTCTTTATACATAAAAAATGAATGTTTGTATGTATGTTCTTTATAGAATCGTAAACTATACATTTTATCATGTGATGATCTGTAGCAAAGTTATTGTGCATAAGTCCACGAAAGTTTCGGACTTAGTAAGACCAGTTTTCGACAGATGGCGCCACGCGTCGCAACGCGCGCAGAGTAGAGCTTGTAATATTATATAGAATTGTAAATTTAAAGTAGTTATTAATTACATTAATGTATATTCTTATTATATAATTACAATGTCATTTAAGATTAGTATTTGCAACATATATCTATTTATAGATAGTAGACATTCTATTGTAATATAAAAAAAATCATATGTAGATTATGTAATTTTTTTTATTTTTTTATATTAAGATTTTATATTATGTTGTTAGGTTACTTATAACTTATGGCGGCATCATTTATGGTCGCCGCACACTTATCAAATCGGAAAGGGATCGTAACCGTATCACCTCGAGCTGGTCAGTATTCTTTGTATGAAACTTCATACACCAACGCACACTAGTGGGAAACTTAACGTAATCATATCGTCTTCGCTTTTCTAGGCGAGGCGTTTACGATCCCTTTCCGAGTTGACAAGTGTGCGGCCACCATTAAGCGAGAGGGGAGATGCCTCGGTCCTATAACATTGTTCTAAATTCATCATCATTAAGACCACTTTTGCTGACCGACTTTTCTGTTAAAATAAAATAAAATGAGTTTATTTGTGATAAGTACACTAGAACCAACAAGTACAAGTAAGTAAATTACTGTTGGATATTAATTTTAATTAATAAACACAAGCGATAGAGTTTGATTCCGCTACATTGTTGAAATATAAATAAAAGTTGAATAAATGTTATATTGTGCCCAGCTAGAGTATTTCAGAAAAAGGCTTTGTACCCCCATAACTTTACTTTGATTACTATATGGACGATAACGGGCGTTGGTAGTCACTAGCTTTTGTCCCTTTATGCAACTGAAGCGTGGAATATTCCTTTCCCACACCCGGGGAGATTCGAGTCATTAAGCTATCTCTGGTCTCACAGTGGTTTACCGTATTAATAAACATTACGTCTGCGCGTCCGGACGTAGGAAAGTCATCAATTATTTTTCTCGGTACATTTACGGCTTAATGAATTGCGCGCGATATTAAAAAAAAATGCGACTTAGAAATAATACGATTCGGAATAACGATATCTTGTGAAAAATCGTTACATGAGTTTGGTTTTTATTTTGGAACAGGTTGTTCCACTGATGACATGAATCGCTTGGCTAAAATTCACCTTACAATTCAATAATGAAACTATTTTGATTTTTTTTAATTCATTATGCCATTTAACAAAACCCGTGTTCCAGTTTTTGAGCAGCTTTAACTGGTAATAGAAAGATATATTGAGTAACAGTTGCACTTAACAACATGTAACTATGTATATTAGTATATGTAGGTATTATCTATATGTAGCTATGATACCTTCCGACTATCTGTTAGGCGACCTACAGACGATCAAATCTTCTTCAATCTTAAACAATTTCACCCATTATGCATGTATTTCAGGGTTGATAATGAAGATTGAGCAATAATTGAACAAAAGTTTCTGTTAGTCTGATTTTTTCATTACATGGTTTAGGGTCTATATTACATATTCTTTGACAAAAACGCTGCCAGTATTTTCAATGAAGAAATCAAAAAAGGAGGCAGCGTTGGTACTTCAATATTTGATAGTACTTATTGTTGTGTATTTGTTTGTGTAGTATTTTTCGGCTAAAAGACCTTTCAATCTTATTTGTACAATAAAATGTATTGCAAAATAAAATTCATCGTGTCATGTCTTGGAACAAATTTGGATTATATCTGTCAGCTTATAACAATGCCGTATGAAACTCGTAGAAGCAACAGACATCACATTTACTACATAGATTTAATAGGGGTAGCAATTAAACAGTATTCTTTTTAATATCATTTGTTTTCTAAATTAGGTTCTAAGTCAGTCCCAATCTTGTGAGTAAAGTGATTGATGATGATAAATAACTAAAT
Source organism: Calycopis cecrops (assembly GCA_001625245.1). NCBI lineage: Eukaryota > Metazoa > Arthropoda > Insecta > Lepidoptera > Lycaenidae > Calycopis > Calycopis cecrops. The sequence continues at coordinate 124,699 of LUGF01042705.1, forward strand.
TGAAATTACAGGTTAGGCCAGTAATGAAATGTCAATTTAAGTTGTGAAACTTAAAATGGTGATGAGTGTTGAATTCGTGGCTGAGTTATAAAATTAAATATTTGATCACGTGGCTAAAAAAATATTCTGTGGCTGGATTATTTAAAATTTAAGTATTTAAAATCAGACAATTAATGAATTTAAGACATGAAATTTTCTTCTAGATTAGGCAAAATCAACTAATATTATATCATGATATTATATATCCTTCGAACCATGATAATACTTTTCATTTGGTTAACTCGAATGAATTTATGATTATACTTTAGTTATTACAACAAACTTAAACTTTAATGGATTTTATCACTATTTTACAAGCTTTTATTTTTTTTCATATAATAATAAAACTGATATGAATAATAAATCCTACGTAGGTTTTAGGTCTAGGCATTAAAACAAACCCTATTAACTAGATCCTAGTCAAATTGAATAGTCCAGGAGTTAACCAATGGGAGGACGTAAAAACGTTGGGACCTGTATGCGGATCTTTACTTGACCCTTACACCTTATTAAAGAGGACGGTTAGTGCTTGGAGCTTAAATAACTAATTATTTATCGGTTGACTGTAAATTGAGTTTTTTACGTCGGTGTTCATTATTCTGAGCATAGAAATTTTATCTGATGTCACTGTGTCGCTGCATGTAAAGGAATATAAAGTAGTCCTTATTACTGAGTTTTTAACATTTTAGTATAAAAAGTGGCTAGATTCAATAACTAACAACTAATAATGATGATAGTGATGACGATGATGAAGCGAATGGTGACTATGATGATAATGATGATGATGATGATGATGATAAGATAATGATAATGATGATGATGATGATGATAATGATTATGAAAAATATTTTAATGTCAAATGAGTTACAAAAGTGATTGTAACTGTCTGTTGATTTTGATACACTATCTAAAAAATCATGTATACCAACCACCTCTTTTTTGCTCTACCTATTATTATACGCCGCTATAACGAGTTCAGTTCAAGTACTATTTAGACAAACACTACAGTTATACCGCAAGTTCATTAAGCGTGAAACAAATAAAAAGTTT
>LUGF01042705.1:126427-149053 GCA_001625245.1 Calycopis cecrops
GAGGACGGTTAGTGCTTGGAGCATAAATAACTAATTATTTATCGGTTGACTGTAAATTGAGTTTTTTACGTCGGTGTTCATTATTCTGAGCATAGCAATTTTTTCTGATGTCACTGTGTCGCTGCATGTAAATAATATAAAGTAGTCCTTATGCTCTATTACTGAGTTTTTAATATTTTAGTATAAAAAGTAGCTAGATTCACCAACTAACAACTAATGATGATAATAGTGATGACGATGATGAAGCGAATGGTGACTATGATGATAATGATAATGATGATGATGATGATGATGATGATGATAATCATGATAATGATTATGAAAAATATTATAATATCAAATGAGTTATAAAAGTGATTGTAACTTTCTGTTGATTTTGAGACACTTTATCTAAAAAATAATGTATACCACCTCTTTTTTTGTTCTACCTCTTTTTTGTTGTGCCTCTATAACGAGTTCAGTTCAAGTACTATTTAGACAAACACTACAATTATACCGCAAGTCCATTAAGCGTGAAACAAATAAAAAGTTTCCAACGAGGTTTTTTATCCCCAGCTCTAATTGCATTAACATTTTACTTTAGCAACGACCAGATCGTGTCGCGGATCTTACAAATTAAAAAGCATCCTTTTATTTTTAACTTGATCATTTTACAATACGAGAAAGCATCCTTTAGATTAACTGTTAGGAAGCACTCAATACAAAAAAAGAAATATTGTGACACTAAATTTATTGTATAAATTTGTATGTAATATGCAGTGCCGGATTAGGCTCTGGCGGGGCCCGGGCCTTGGAGCTCTTGTACATGGCAAGAGGGCCCTTTTATAGGTACCAAAAATGATCTTAAGGCCCATAAACCTTATGTGGCGGGGGCTGCTGCCCCCTAAGCCCCCAACTGGACCAGCGCTGGTAGTATGTGGGATAAAAAGTAAATTAAAGAAGAAAAGTAAGTAGTGATAGTCATCTATCATTTGCTCTTATGCCCCTTATTCCATAAAAAAAAATCTATGAGCACTTTTAACCGTTTCGTTCATTAAAAAAAAAAAAAAACAAATAAAGTATATTTTGATCACAACAAGATGATAATAGCACATTATAAAATTTTAAGAATGATAAACATAGATAATGTGAATTTGGTTGGAAAAAGATTTGGTATTTTTCATGATGGTACGCAAATTGCAGAGTATGTTAGGAACTACGCCCTTTCTGATTTTTCTACTTTGACGTTTGTGCAAATGTGTATTATTATATTTCAGCAAATGAAACTGTTTATTTCTTTCCATCCATCATACTTTCACCCACGGATCTATGCGATTAGCGATTAATTATTATTCGGTACATAAAGTAATTATTATGTTATTTTGTTCTTAATAAACGGTTGGCGCAGTGATACCATACCATATATCATGTTTTTATAGAGGTTGTGGGTTTTAATCCCGCAGAAAGGATGAGATATATATACCAAATTGGTTAATATTTTGTAGAAAGATGTTTAAAAAATAGTGCAAAAATATTTAAAAATGAGTTGAAAAATCGTAACTTTTCTTATTAAAGTAACGAGATGAAAGATACGCCACGAACCGTAACACTTTACCAAGACAACAGAGTATGCAATTATGACAGGACAGTGTCTGTCGGGACAGTTATTCTTTATTATAAATCTTTAATCTCTATGTACCAGGTGTCGCAATGTCACATAGTCTAAAAAGTATTTGAATAGCCTTTGGCAAGATGATGCTTGCCAAGGACTGTCCAAATAACCCCCATATTATGTTTAGCGAAAGTAGATGGTTTTGGAGATATATTTTCTTTTCGTATATTTATCGCGTTATCCAAAATCTTAAACCCTTAATTTGTTTTCCTGACCTAGTAAGTCTAGGGCTGCAATTTTTCTTCTTAAATATGCTTAATGTAATGAAATTTTTCCATTATTTTTTAAATAACAATAATCGGGTCGGGTGTATTGGAATCTCCCTCACACTTATTGACCATCATTCTCAATGTCACACTGTCTCTTTCCCTCTATCTCTCTCTCTCTCTCTCTCTCTAGGTCTCTAGATAATTGCTATTGTCATTTTTCTATATCTATACATCAGTTTCTTGTGCGGCTTTCACTCAAAAATTACTGGTCGGATTTTGATAACAGTTTTTGTTATATGGGTATTAGTGCTCGGTAACATTTAGACTAGAATGTATCTATATCTAACATATATAATAAAATACAGTATTGTAGGACAAAATAACGGATTAACAATTCGGTCACATAGCATTACACGTTACCATGACAACATATTTAAAATAATGAAGAAACAGCGGCTGTCGGATCGACTAGTCTTTCATAGGTCCGGAGTCAGAACGCTGATGGTGTCACACCAAAATGCTTTGCAATACCTACTGATTGATAAAAACACCGCTTGATTGCTCGTTTGACTAAAGTTTATAAGATCCTATGATTCTTTTACCTTCCTAATATGATAATAATGTAAAAAAAAATCTGCACGGAATTTCCTTGAAAAGTATGAAAAGCTTCCAGTTATTTTCTACCGTTCTCCTTTTGCTTGAAGGGCTCGTTTTACATTTACAATTACCATTAATAACATAATGATGACGAAGTCGCGCATGAAGATATAAAGGAACCTCATAACGTCCTTTACGATGTGACCTCCGGTAGAATTAGATATTGGATGGACTTTTATTATATTTTCTTTCAATTATTTCTTGAATCCCGAGCCATATCATTTCTATCATCAAATTGTTCATCATTATTTCATAATAATTTGTACACCTACTGTTGAGCATAGGCTTTTAATGCACCCCAAACTCCGTGTGCCAAAATATGGTAGAAAATAACAATATTCATAGATTTCGAATAAAATACGAGCACCAGATTTGTTTTTGTCATTTACATACTTAAAAGGTCAAAACATATTGTTAGGGTATTTTTTATTTGTGAACGTATCACTCTCTATTAAGCCATATCCTGTGCTAAGTGCATAAGAATTTGTATCAGAAACAGCGCTGGATTAAGCTCAGGCGGAGCCCGGGGCCTTGGAGACCTTGAAGTTGAAAATGGGGCCCTCTTATATGGACAAATGGATCTTCAAGGCCTTACGGGGCCCGAGGCTGCAGCCCCCCGAAGGCCTCATCGAGATCCAGCGCAGATCACAAATTGAAATAAACAACGACGAAATTAAAGAAAAGTCGAAAAGGAATAAGTTTTTTTAGGATGGAAATTAAAAAGAAAACTGTGTCTTGGCTGATTGTGTATTTGAGCACGATCTGTAACTTGCCATTCGTTGATCCTGAGTTAAAATAATACAAAAAATGAATTAAAATCTACATAATTACATTAACCTGTCTCTGATAGTCAGTAAGCTCAGAAGTGGAAACTGGCAGATTACGTTGTCAGAACGCAGAACAGATAAACTGGGGAATAAAAGTTCTCAACTGATGACTGCGCACCAGAAGGCAAAGTTTTAGGATGGTCACTGGGAACCGCTGGCTGCAAATAGCTTATAACTGTGACCAACGTTACTCTTTGGGCCTAGAAGTGACTGGTTGAAAATCATGATGAATCCATAAAAATAAAATGGTCCTTCGAGTTATAGAACATAATCTAATTACATGACAATGTAAACATTTACATTACAAGTGGCGTTACAATGACTTGCAAAGCTTAATATGCATGCCCTCATGAAGGCCACCACTGAGTTCTGTGTCTGGAGTCACTGGGTAGGTACTACAACTCCATTTTCTCCCGGTCCCTGCAATCCTGTTGTACTTGTATCTATAACATTAGCATTATTGTATGTGGTCTAGCTTTGACCATGTCCTGGTCGCAGGGTCCCGGATTCAAAACATGTGGATCATTAAGCGTTATTGGGAATTTCAATATGTAATAACAGTTCGAAATCAAGAACTTGGCAGTTACACTTTGTTACTGTTGTTATGTTTTCGGTCTGGTCCTGGTCTCTGGACATGGGCGCCATTGCTGAAATTCCGATATTATTGTATAATCGTGAGTTTTTAGTTACTGATATTTATTACAAACAATTAGGGTCTTTCAAGTAAGTTTAGGTATGGTATCCAAATACTATGATTTGCGACTCTTTGCAAAAAATAGGGACCTGTTAGGATGATTCTTCGGGAGACTTATGTCATCCATCTCACAGTGACCCTAAAACTAAACTGATAATTCTGCCTTATAATTACCGTTTTTTTTACATTACCAAAATGTACCAGGCGTTCAGAAGCATGTGGGCGGTGAATCAATTCGTGCTGAGAACCATTTCCCGCCATATACATCGGATCCAATACATGTTTTATTCAACATCACGCAACTGACCCGATGAAATTTAAATCCTCTGATTGATTGGACAGCGGCTCTGCTTTCCATTTCGTAAACCATATCAAAGCGTTATTTATTTTGTTTTCATAATAAATCAAACTTATTCTCATTGCAGAGGAACTTTTTATTTTATTTTACAGATTGCTATCGTAAATTTATGCGAAATTCACTAATAACTATAAAGTAGGTATTATATTTATGTATAATATAGTGTACTTTTTTAGTAGTATCAGAGAATCGAGCGGTCCGATTTTCTATAAATGGTTACAACTTATAATTTTATCAAGAAACATTTATTCATATCATGGTATGTCTGACTAGAATTAAGAAGAGGTCTTCACACCCTCAAAACCTACGGTTGTGAGAGTGATTATAGTTTTCGGTAATCACCTGAAAGCTCCGGTTTGTTTTTTCCTTCATGCAACTGAAGCGTAGAATATTCTGTTCCAGAATCGAGGTTTCGAGTCATTAAGTTATCTCTGGTCTATATACATTTAACGTATTAATAAACATTACGTCTGCGCATCCGAGGTAGGGAAGTCATAAATTATTTTTCTCGGTACATTTACCGCTTAATGAATTGCGCGTGATACAAAAAATCAACGCAGAACTTACCAAATTTTTTTTTCGTTTTTATTCTATAGAAATGAAATAGTAACTGGTGACGAAGTCTCGTATTGTAGAACAGGCTGTTCCGCTGATGACAAGAATCGCTATGCTGATATGTGTGGTGTGATAAATACATAAAATACATAAATAAAATAGTAAATAAGTAAGTACTCACCCAAAAATTCACCCCACAACTTAATGTTATTAATATTTATATTATTCTATTATTAATTGAGCCCGAGTTCTAGGTTTAATTTAGCTTACAATGAAGCCTTTTTTTGTTGACACAAGGAAAATATTTATGTATAATACCTAGAAGCTCGGGTAGCCCCTAGACTTATGTAGAATTCGACACTATACCTAATCGTAGGGTCCCGGATCTGCAGGCAACAAGATACCTTCAGCGATAGGCTGGCCTCGACAAAAAGGTCAAACTTTTCCTCTTTGGGTACCTTCCGGCTGCCATTGAATACTCATACGTTGTCGGAATCTTGCAATGGTTGCCATCCTGACCCCTGGTCTCGGTACTCTAAAAGAACACGCCACCAATGTCCGTGTGTGGACCCGCCAGTCGTCTCAATCCACGCGAAGTCTGCTGATTCAGAGGGACGGGTGGAGGACCTTTCAGTAGAGCTGCTCTTATTCTGGCCTTTCACCCTAAGCCTGTGCGGTGTAGGTAGCCCTGTCCAGAAAAGCCTAGCAGATTATAGAGGCACGCAAGCCCCTCCACCACGGCAAGGTGGCAGCATCTTCGGGGGGATCATACAATGATGCCTCTTGGAATTCACTCATGTCACTGTCACATGTCACATGTCATGTCACAATGTCAATTTTGCCAAATAAATTTAATACATATTTATAACTGAGTGCATAATAATGGATCCTTGAACCAGACCCTAATCAAATTGAATAGTCTAGGGACTAAACAAAAGGATTTTCTAATAAACTTAATTAATACCTTACATAATAAACACAAAGAAAGCGATCCCCTTGAGACAACAATCCTTTTGAGTCGTAGACATCAATTAAAAGCCGTACGCATCGTATACAGAGCGTCCCTTTTTGAAGTCGTTTAAAAACCCAAACATGAAATGGTCTACAATCGAAAATCGGGCCGACGTAAAAACGTTTAGGTCATGTACTCGGATCGTAAATCTTTACGGGACAGTTACGTTTTACTAAAGAGGACGGTAAGTGCTTGGAGCTTAAATAATTAGCCGGTTTACTGTAAATTGAGTTTTTTTTTATGTCGGTGTTCATTCTTCCGAACATAAGGCATTTAATTTGATGTTATCAAGTTCCTGTATATTAAGAAATATAATAATTATAGTAGACCAGGGGTGTCAAACTTAACATTGCAAAGGGCCATATACTAGGTTTTGAATACGTAGACGGCTAGGTTCAACTAAAGAAAAAGCTCATTGATGGGCTATTCCCTTCAGTGATGTGTTGTGATCGCGGGCCGTATTGATATGGCTCTTCTACGGGACGTATCTTTGACATCCCTGGAGTAGACCTTGTTCTATTGCTGCATTTAATGTATATAGCTTATATTTTTATAAAGAGTTTTTTGTATATTAATATAGAATTCACCGACTTATTTATTTATTTATTTTTTTTTTTTATGATATATGAGGGCAAACGAGCAGTCGGAGCCATTTTCATGACTACCGACGCCCACAGACAACCGCATAGAGACTATACAAATGCGCTGCCCTCCTTTCTCCTTCCACCTCCATGGGCCACCGGCTACTTACACACCGCACGAAACGCGACAGCACAGCAGTCACTTTACGCCGGTCTTGTGTAAGCGAGAGGTACCTCCCCGGTCGTGCCGGCCCAATTCGGCTGCATGCAAGCGTGCAGTGTGGCACTACCTTACTGCTTATTAATGATCATGATGGCATTTCTTGTCATCAAAAGGCTCTAGCGCCGCCGCTGTCTACCGCTAGTTTATATATATTAGTCTACCTGTCATAGTAATAAAATATCAGTATCAGTAGGTGTGACGTATTCAGAAGTTGAATTCGAATGTTCAACTGGTGGATATACCGGATACGGTGAATGTAAAATTCACTACAAAAGCAATATCGTAAATTTTATACTAAGCCCCACATAAAATTCCGAGCACGATTCGTTCTGGAAGCCACAAGCGTCTGGACTGCACCCTCAACGTTATCTTTTATTAAAATCTGACGCACTGTCAGTTCGTAAGAATACTAAAATATTCGAATAGTTTATGTGTGTACATTTAGCTTTTTTTTTTTTTTTTTGATAGATATTACGCTAAAGACTGAAGGTCAGTGCAGTTTCATCGGAGAGACATACATACATACATTTAGCTATTGTCACTGTTCACTTCGTTTTGATAAATATTCAAGAGAAAATACATATTAACACACCATGTACTACGCTAATCGGTCATATCACAGAGTATGCATATAAGGTACTAACTGACTCAATACCCGTTGTCTTGTCAGTATTGGAAAATATTTTGTCATGGTAATGTGTAATGTAAATTATTGGTCCGATTTGAAAAATTCTTTAAGTATTAGTTAGTCCATTTAGCGAGGAAGGCTATAGACTATTTTTTAACCGACTGCCATAAAATTGGGATTTACGTAAACGAAGTTGAGGGAGTACGCTACTATCATCGGTTACATCAAGAAGTGCTAAGTTATTTTCTGAATCCGGTATAAACCTCAGGCAGAATTTGATTATGTTTCAGATATTGCGTTAGTTGATTACACCACATAGGTACATGATTTTTAGAATTGTCTCTACACTAATAAGATCTATGTGGAACATCGCGTCACTGAATTTATGATAATATTCATACGTAAATTGCTTTTATATAATACTCATACGACCAGGCTGGCGCAGTGGTACAGTGCTCGGATAAGTGGAGCATGTTGCGTCAGGGGCCGCAGGTTCGAATCCTTCCTTGGTCATGGATGTTTATATAAGTATTATAATATTATGTATTTCTTAAATTTTTAAAACATATTAAATATATTCCGTCGTCAAGTACCTACTTGTAACACAAGTCCTTACGGTACTTATCACGGGGCTAGGCTACCATGGTGTGTAAAGTCCACATATATTTATTTATTTTATTTATTTATTAATGAACAATGCTGCTGCCTCAGTACGGTTAAAAAATGATTGTAAATTATGTCAGGATTATAAAAAAGGGTAAATTTTTAATGTGATAAAAAAAATGTGTATAAAAAAAGTAATAGAGTTTTTTTAAGATTCCTCCATAAAAGTTGAGAGTCACTATTAATATTATATTTATATTATGTGAGTTTTTTTAAAGAAAAGTGATCATTTGACTGTTGATTTTAAAAGCTGCCGCAGTTTCTAATGATTTTGTTTTTCATCCAGTGTAGTCTTGCGCTACATAGCGCAAGCCTGATCTCCTAATTTTGTCATCATTTTCATGGTATCTGTAACCCACGGGTTTTCTCATTCGCAGATTATACCAGACTTTATTGGAGCGTGTATATCAAAAAGAGAAACGACGCCTTGATTTAAAGTGTTACAGAAATCATCATACTACAGAATCATCAAATTACATCACAGAATTCTAAAAATATGAAACGTGTCTCTTTTGAATAAAATATGAACCTATATTTTGTGGTTCGCCTCGGCGGTCGCTGTTGGGTTTGCAATGACCGGTGAGATTGTGGGTCGTGTATTACGTAGGTCAGCGGTCCGCAATTAATATTAATTCAAGCTTTGTACTTTTGTGTTTTTGAAATTCACGGCGCTCACTCGATATACATTTTAAATGTAATTTATATTGGGGTTAAATTATGATATTGACTTTGTATTGAAAAATTGAAATTCGTTTATTTTAATTCAACATGTACTAGTGGTACAGAGGCATTTATTTAATCAAAATAATTAACATTATAATCTATACATTGATGTCATCGAATAGGATGGTCATTTATGCCTTTGAGATAGAGATTTGGTGATCTAGAGTCTAATAATGTCGTCCCGGCCAATCTCGACTACGGCAGCCGTCTATATAGACCAGCAGTCTGCGCAGGACATATAGTGCACAAGTGCGCGCGCAGACACAAGTGCACTCTCTATTCCCTCATTCTCATGTTCCGATGGGACGGCAGTCCGACACGACCGAGAGAAATCAGGCGTAGGACCAACGCGTGATGGTATGGTGCCTTCGAGGCACGGGTGTAACACGGCCAACTTCCTAACTCAATACTGTTATTAGAAATTGAAAAATCCCAATAACACTTTTTGATCCGAGTCGGAGTTTAAACCAGAGACCTCAAGTCTGTGGTTGAAAATGCTTACCATTGGACCACGAAGCAGTTAAGTCTAGATTCCACAAACAGTGTCAATACATTTTTCTGCCTCCTGAGAAAAAAAAAATTATAACGAAAAAACTTGTCCAAATTACGAAAAGAATAGTATTCCGTAACTATAACATAAGTATAGCCTTTTGGTGACTAGACGTCTTTCGGTATTGGATTAATTACGGCCTTTCCAGAGAGCCGCGAGAAATAAACTGCATAAACGCGACAGCAAAGCTGTGACAGCTTTGCTGTTGCGTTTATTGCGGTGATATAATGCTAGCAAAAGGTACCTCGTGCCACCCTTAATTTGAAAGCAGCAAATGCAGCACTACTTCTTACAAAATACCTTACCTCCTCATAATATGTCAATTTGTCTTAAAGCCTCCTCCTTCTTATCCAATATGTTGTGAAACCTATTTCCTCGCCTTAAAAGCCTGTCGATCTGAATTATCGTCCCTTTAAGGCTGCACGAAAACTCAATATATAAAAACTACCTCAAGTGCCACTTTCGTCATTGAAAAATTTAATGTGAACATCGCTGAACCTTCTATTTTGTATAATAGAGAGTTATCAAAACCGGTCGTATTAAATGTAATTTAAAATGATTAAAAAAAAAGTGGAAATAGTAAAAAAGTATATAGGTATTATATTTGTTTTTTTTTTCTAGGGCTACCTAACCGCTAACTCTTTAAATCAGAGAGCTACAATTCGCCAGATGTTGTTTCTTTCCAATTTCAAAATTATTCTACTTGATTCTAAAATTAAATAATTGATTAAAAAAGACACAGATAAAAAAAATACAGCTAAAGTACGTCTATCACATCTGCTTGCTTAAAATGCCGTTTGTAATACCCGCTAATGCGCTATGTCACAAATTCATTTGCTTTTCAATTTAATCCTCAACACCAACTTCCTGTATAATCTCTCCAGCACTAACAGAGCCCAATTTAATTTCTTCACAGATATAATGGCAACATTCAATTATGGATTTCGTAATACACGGCCATAAGCACTACGGTTAAGTCCATGTATTTGATTTTCGCTTAAAAATATATAAAAAATCATAAGAAACTGTTGTTTTATCCTACTAATATTATAAATGCGAAAGTTTGTATATTTGTTTGTTTGTTACTCCTTCACGCAAAAACTGCTGAACCAATTTTCATAAAATTTGGCCCACACAGAGAGTAACTTGGATAAACATATAGGATAGTTTTATCCCGAAAAATGGGGGTATATGTAAATTTGTTGTAGCTCGGAGAGGACGTAAATTCTCGACTGGATATATGAGTCTCATCTCTCTGAAGGTTTACTATTTTAATTTGTGCTTAGAGAATATCTATCATTGACTGATGTGACACCAGAGAAGTGATGGAATTGCTGCAAATTGCTGGCAGAAACGGCCTTAGTGACGGCTATATTGTTGAGTTTACGCCAGTGCGAGGATCCAGATGGCGCAAGAATTATTACGGTTAGAAAATATTTTTACATTACCTTGAATTGTGGAGATAGGATAGAGTAGGAGATGATAAGGAGCTTGTTAAAAGAGTTTTTGCACGTTACTTATCTAATAATATAATACTAGATTTTTAGAAAGCAATATATTAAAGGACCGAGTTCTTGCATGTCATGATTAAAATCAAATTAAACCTGGGAACCGGTGAAGATGTGTTATCATAATGTATAAAACGTCAGTAAGTCGCTGCCCAAAGCTGAAAAGGACATCGAAACTACTGAAAATATTGATGAAATTTAGGCAATATTTTCCTTAGATTGTCGCGATATTTGTATCGCCATAGCAATGCATACCCGATCAATATATCTATGTATGAATTGGAGTTAACAATAAAATATGTCAATATCATATTCTGATGATATTTTGTTAAATATATGTTGTGCAGTCAGTGTCTGTTGTTGCAATATTTTAAATATGCTTTCATCTAGTTTTTTAGAGGACAATTTTGTAATAGATCGTATGCTGAAGATCTACTGGTGAATTGTAAACAATTGACCCTGGACTGTCGAGGACTTAACGTGACCGGTCTGCATCGAAGCTGACATTGTTTGTTTGCGCCATTTCTGTGCTGGAAACATTTATATACTATGCTGTAGAGTTTTGTATTATTAGTTCATCCTTTCATAGAGCGACAGCTAGACAGAGACAAAATACTTGATGAGAAGAGGCTGGCATCATTGATAGTCAACTCATATCTATTCCAACAGGACGGACAGCGGTACTTTCTGACACAATCTGGGTGAAATGGACCAAGGAGGAGCAACTACAAGATATTGCATACTTCGCCACCTTCCAGACTTTGGACTATGCCGACTTAAAATAAGTCCTAGCACACATCCAGTACCTACAGGAATAATAAAGGATGATATTGTTGTTGAACTTTGATGAATAAACGACATCTGCTCAAACCTTAATTATACCTCACCTCCCTGCTAAGCCACCTTTAAATAACATTTTTTTTTCAAATAAGTTCAATTCGTGAATACAAAAAAGTTCAATGATTATAATAAACATGCTGGAATAAGATTTATATTTATTTTAATAGAGCACGTACCAGCGGAACATCACATTTATTGTAACGACGTGCTCTGAGGTAAGAGGTTGCTTGCAGATTTCTGGCAATAAGTTTAGCGAAGCATTTTTGTAAAATCTGAGCTAATACTTAGGTATTTATACACTTTAGAACATTTCATGAATAGAAATTCGGAATACCATCAAGATTGGAGATTGGAGTCATTAAGCTATCTCTGGTATCACATAATATATAAAGGATTGCGTCTGATCTGGACTGGCAGTCATTAACTTTTTTCCGGACTCATTTACCGCCTAATGCGCAATACCGCGCGCCATAAAAAATCGACGCAGAATTTATATTATTAGGAATAAAGGTGGCATTTGAAACAACATCTTACGATTGATCGCTCCAATTTCGTTTTTATTTCATGAAGATGACATTAACTGTTGATGATGGCAACGTCTGCCAATCCAAACAGCAATCACATTATTTTTAGATTAAACATTTTCACATGTCAAAACGGCCATTTAACATTAAAATCCAACCAAATCACGCATTAAATGGCTGCGCACATTCATTTTGCACGGGACTGTTCTGGAACGGGAGCTCAAATGACGCCATTTTCATAATGATTTGAAGACGTATTCGATAACCAACTCTAATCGTTCGAATTTGTGGCCGCTAGGTGAACCGCTGGATAGTCCATAAATGATAGCTAGCACGCGGCACCGGGCTCTTTGCCAGCGGTCGTTTATTTTGACACATTCTAAGGAATTTTGCAAATATCTTGCATCGATTATTCTTATGGAGCTGAAAAATATACAAGAACCCTATAGCATTGTAATGGGTAGTGCCATATTGCATTGCAGAAATTAGGCCTGCACGAGCGGAGAGGTGAATTTCGCTTACACGGTAAAGCCGCAAAGTGGTAGTTATACCGTTGCATTATGTGTTGTTTTTGAGTTTCAGGTGGCCCAAAAGGGAGAGAGAAAGGAAAGCATCACATTTGTATAACAATTATGTAAATGTAAGCAACGGTGATATACTTATCCCCTTTTTCTATAATATATAAATTATTTCGTAAACGAAAATAAATATTCCCTTTTTAAGCTTCCTTTTAGCCGGGTCCCTATAGATATAATATATCAATTTATATTTTCACTTTAGAGAGAATTACTTCGATATAGCTTGGAAAATCCTTCTTGATCCAGTCCCAAAGAAACTTTACATGATCACCAAGGCTTATCTGTAAATTGCTTCCCAAGTAATATTGAAGCAGCCCTTTTTAAGTCCTCTTAAACACCTATAGCTTATTTAGACATTAATTTTATTGACTGGTGTGGTCTAGTGGTAAACAAATACAGCTACAGATGGTGAGGTCCTGGGTAAGAGTCTTGGGTCAGATCGAAGATTATTATTGTGAGTTTTAATTTTTTAATAAAACTATGGAGTCGGGCCAGGATATCTCTTTGAAGTATTTTGGCCAGGGGTCAGGATGGAAACCTGACTCTACTACACGGTTCAGACAGCGTAGTAGGAACTGTTCAGAGGCGGCCGCACAGTTCCCAAGGAGAAGAAAACTAGCTTTTTCTCCAAGCCCAGCCTATCGTTGGAGGGATCCTGTTGCTTATAGATCTGGGACCCTCAAATTATAGCGGCTGAAGGTATCCGGGGAGGTTTAGTGGGCATTGCACTAAGTTCGACATAGGTCTAGGGGCCATTCGGGCTCCCAGATATCATACGTAAGTGCGTTTATTATATTATATAAATTTGCGTTAACCAAAAAAAGGGTATAAAATATATATTATGATATGTATCCGGGTAAATAATAAAAATCCATTAAAACAAAAATAACTTAGCCTTTCAAACCACTTTTTATTTTGCAGATCTGGTGATCTGACGTCATTGGATCCTACGATAGAACGTGACTACGTATAAAGAGGACAGATTTGATTTTGTTTGAATTGGTTCTGAAAATACAAGACTGATTTGGAAAATTTGATGTCTAAATTATATCACTCACGTGACGGAAAATATTGGGGGGAATGGAGGGCAACGTATCTGCATAACAATCATGCGAATGTCCATGGGCGTCCGTAGTCATCAAAAGGCTCCGATTGCTCGTTTGCCCCCTTATGCTATAAATAAAAGTGTCCATGTGGGCTGTTGGTTCAGTCACTTTAAATCGCGTAATCAGGAATAAGATTCTCACCGTCCACAATCGTGAAATATACGAAGAGTAATGTAATATCAAGGTCTGTTTGCTGGCTCAAGAAAACGTAATAAAAACTCCGGTAAACAAATATCTCTTGGCCGATAAATTATACGACCCTCGGCAACTGAGGCGAGAACACGTCAGCTCATCAAACAACATCCGAATAGCTCTCGTTCGGTCGCGTATCTGCTACGATATGCAGGCAATAAAAGCCCCTTTATCCGATTGAAGCGGGGTTTCGACTAAGCAAGTGAATTTCTTGTGGATAACGATGTTACTGCATAAGAATAATATACAAATTATGCCTAAAATGGTGGTTCAATATGAGCAAACTGAGCTTGTTTCCCGTATAACCAATAAGGTTATCATCCTCATCATTATCAACATCTAGAAGGTGTTCACTGCTGATTAAATTACGAAGCCGTGAAAGCTCTGACCCAAAGTTTCTGATGTTCTCATACGTCATTGCACACGACTTGCCATGAAAACAACCAAATAAATTGCCCGTTTAAGGAAAACAGTGTGGAAATCCAATAATCTTGTTCACGCACTGTTCACAATAGGTGACCATTTTTATGGTATAAGAGGGCTTATAAGCAGGTTCCAGTAGGCTAGTAGAGAAGGAAGTTATTCATAGAGGGGAGGGGAGGAAATACGGTAACGCATCCGTATGACCTCTATGCGCGTCGGTCATGTCATAAAAATGGCTCTGAATGCACATTTGCCCCCTGCACATAAAAATGGAGGCAAGGCGGACAACATGTTTACATAACAACTATGCGCATGTAGGCTATCGGTCATGCAAAGGCTCGATTGCTCGTTTGTCCCTCTCTATCCTATAAAATACTGTATGACTCATATATTTATTACTTTATTTAGGGTCAATTCACACCAAAAGTGCGGCGAAGCGCAGCGAAGCGAAACACAGTTTATGTGTCATATGAATTTCAACTTTATAATAATTGCTATAATACTTATTATCGCGTGAGGAACTCGAACGAGATTCCCGCGACTGCGCGAGAAGTCGCTGGAATCCGCGCGAAAGTCGCGAGAAATCGATAATAAGTTAATGAAAGTAAAGTTTAAATTTATATGACACAAAGTGCGCTCCGCATCGCTGCGCTTCGCCGCGTTTTTGGTGTGAATTGACCCTTACTTGTTACAATTCATATATTAAAGAACATTCAACACATGCTTAACACATATTCATCGTATAAGGTCGCGAATCTAACCTTTATATTAAATTAAGAGTTTACGTATTAATTATGTTGTTATCTAAGAATCTTCAGGCGTTCGAGTGAAATCAGCTGCAGAGATTACCAGCCCTTTGTGTGAGGAACACGTGAGGATTAATTATCTCGGAACGATGAATATAATTACAAGTCGAGACTGTTTAGAACGAAATGTTCGAGTAATTTTGAATTAGAAGAGTATTCGGTTATTCTTTGGTAGTCAATGTGTATAGGTATTTTGTAGTATAAATAGCCATACGGACAGTTGATTTTCTTCGTTTTGTGATAAAAACCGATAAACAGACAGATGAGTTGCCCTCGTCCCTCACTCCGCATCAAAACGCAGGACAAATTACAATAAACCTGTTTTTTTCAAGGTACTTCTAGCAAATGATAGCGTCATATGCTAGAGGTATAGCGGTATCTCCCACAGGAGCCCATATGACCAGCGCCTAACTTTCTTTAAAACTCTCGCACTCAAAGATAGACGGTTGATCCATGACCTTATCCTTTTGCACAGAGTAGTCAACGGACAGACCAAATGTTGTGAACTTTTGGAACATTTATCTATGGACATCCCATATAACCTACCTCGTCGTCCTATTGTCAAGCTTCAGCGCGGTCCTCCATCTAGAACTAATTTAGGCGAACAAGCACCGATCGCACGTATGTGTACCGGATATAATGCCATTACCAGCGTCATTGTCGACTTAGACATATTTCATGACTCATTCAGCCAGTACAAAAGAAAAGTACTTAATTTTTATTATAAATTTAAAAATACTAAATAAAAAATTGTATGTCGGTCCAATTAATTAATTAACCTATTAATCGTTTGACACTAATTATACTTAAGTTTTCATTATCTTATTTGATTATTGTCTTATTTATTTGAATCTGAATATTTTGCATGTAGGTAACTGCAAGTTTAATTTCATTAATTTAATTTAACACACAATTTAATTTAATTTTATTGACTTATTACTATTCACATTGGAATTATTACTATTTACTTGCTGACTCAACAAATGCTGTGGCACCTGTAAAAGTGCACGCATCAGAATTTCTTTTATATCCAAACAAATTTTTATATTGTATTTATGCATGTACTGTTGGTGTCCTTAAATAAATAAATAAATAGAGGTACCTCGGGAGTGCCGACTCCATTCGGCTGCATTGCAGCCCGTCACTACTTCTTATTTATGCGCATCTGGTGATTCCATCGCGGGTCAATTTTGCTTTTTGACTGCCTCGGGGTCTAGTGGTAGGCATGTCACGGATCGTGAGGTCCCGGGTTCGAAGTCGAACCAAAAAGTGTTATTTTTTTTATCGTATAGCGGGGCAAACGAGAAGTCGCATTCGCATAGTGGCTATACAGATGCGCTGCCCTCCTTTCTCCTCCCACCTCCATGAGCCACCGGCTACTTACACACCGCACGAAACCGTTATAGGAGTTACCCATTTCTTTAAACAATTCGGATTTGAGAAGTGGCGCTGTTATACACCCATGCTTTGGTGAGGGAGTTAAGCCGTCAGTTCTGCTTCTGAATTCTTTACAGTCTGCCGTTCTATGAATAGGGTATAATATAACGTACTTGTCCGTGCGCACACTTTACATACAACTATTCTATAAAATAAAAAATCCTAAGGCTATCTTCTAATACATTAATAGCTTAGGCTGACTTTTATCCTAGCGATTATGGGGTATAGAGCAGAACATAAAAAATTTCAGCCAAATATGTACCGAAAAATAAAGAAGATCCTTGATGATGATTTGTATAAGAAACATTAAAGTAAGTAGGTACTTATCGACAAACTACCTATGTAAATGATGTAATTTATACTATTTTACTTTGAAAGAGAATTTGTGATAATCCATTGGTAGGTATAGACAAAGAAAGGTCAAATAACACACAATATTTAGGGAAATTAAGTGAGGGTCAACTCCCTAATTGAAACTACACTTACAACGCCAAAGCACCCGCAGTGCAGGGGCGGAGGCTTAGTATAAGCGGGCGAATATAAAACTCAAAGTACCGGAAATCGCTGTTATTTTTATTAGAAAGGCAAATAATAAATATTACAATGTCTGAAAATTGCGCATCGTAAATTTGGCTATACGCCGAGGTTTTAAGTTGGTAATTAAAAAGAGTGGACCAGTCTATGTGTAAACCGTCAGAGAAACATTCGTGATATTTTTTGTTGTTTGGAGAATAACGGGATTAGATCACCAGTTTATATGTTGTTGGCGATGGCTGACTTCCGAATAATAGCTAAGACACTTTTTTTACAAGCTTCGGCAACTGGCGAGTCCCTCATAAGAAGATCGGATTCTTCTAGTAGAAGGGTTGATGCGACAGCCTATATTTGTGTACAAACACTTTTTGATACGGCTCTGAATACGAACCCGATCACAAGACCGCTTACCGATACTGAACATTCTTACCACTAGACCGCAAGATATTCTAGTCTCTATAATATTTACATAGATAATATAAGGTTCATAAATAACAGAGCCGATAACCGATATAAAAGAAAGGTATTTGAATAGTTGCCCCGCTCCAGGAAGTGCAGGTACGTCCTCCCCCCTAGTAGACGGATACTTGGTTAAGGTCACGGGAGCATAATGTCCAAGTAATGGAAGACTTCGGCCTAGTAATCAAATTTAAAATAAAAATAAGTATTAACTGGAATTGTATTGAATAAACTTATAAACAAAAGTTGTTGCAGAGTCGGCAGATGTGCAGGAAAAACAATAAAACAATTGAAGGTGTTTAAATAACATAAATCATCGTACGGATCGTTCACTATCCATTCTTTATCATATAAATGGATGATTTATATTATTATTCAAAAATAACTTTTGTAAATGTGAATATAAGTGACGTATATTTTATACTACACACAAAGACAGGATTAAAAAGTAGATAAAACGTTGACGAGATGACCTCGCCTGATGGCGTTAAAATCGTATTACAATAAACCGGATCTGCATATTGAGTTTGAGAGACAATATCGATTGGAATTTTTATAGAGGAAAACTGCCAGAGTTTATATGATGGCATATTTTTCAACATAAGGGGTTAATCAACGTTCCTAAACATAAGCATAGTTATGCAGATGCCTTGATCTCCTGCACCCGTGCTACTGATGAACAGTAAGATTTCAAGCGAGTGTTTCAAAAGAGATAGATCACACCGCGGCCCTTCCGACCGTATTAGGCCGTAATGCGGCAAGTGCATATGCACCAGGTAGATTATTTTGAGATACTTTCATTTTCCCCTCTTCTGCTAAGTAGTAGTAGTAGTAGCAAAAGACGAATTTTTATGGTAGGTATAGGGGGGCAAATGAGCAGTCGGAGCCATATTCATGACTACCGACGCCTATAGACATATAGATACAGATAGAGATATACAGATGCGGTGCCCTTCTTTCTTCTCCCACCTCCATGGGCCACCGGCTACTTACACACCGCACGAAACGCGACAGCGCACCTGGCACTTCACGCCGATTTTTACGATTATTCTTATATCCTCCCCTCCCCTTATACGAGTAACATATATAAAAATATTTCTCAGTATTATAATATGATTTATTTTTAGTTAAATAATAACGAGAAAATAACGTTATAAAATTTAAACAGAGTAGGTACAAATACGAGTATATTTGTACCATACATTTCGTCGCCGAGACATCAAACGAATCGCAATAAAAACTGGGTGGCTCGTCTTATTGAGCCTGAGGTTGATTCCACAGGCAGCTTAACCTCTTAAGGTTTAAATTAAAAAAAAAATCAATAGCCTCAGGGATCATCCTTGGTAGGAATCGGTGTTCCTCGGTGAGGATTTGAGCTTCATCACACTTAATGTAATGCCGGGGGCCAGTTATACAGTGCCACACTTAATGTAATGCCGGGGGCCAGTTATACAGTGCTCACATAAAGATTGAGTCATAAGACGATGTTTAATATTCGCTATAATATCATGTTTTTCAATGCAAGTTTAAATTGTTTTTGTATAATATAGTTTGTCCTATTTAGAGAGTCCACAGTCACAATCAAGCTTGTATACTTCTGGATCTTGTAGAGGTACTCATGGATTTAGAATTGTTCTCACTACGAGCATTACAATCTATGGAAGGATATGACATTTCACTAATGGGAAAAACTGGATAACCTTTTTTGGCCGGTTATACATTTTATAAGCACATACAATCTTATAGAATAGAATAGAAAAGAATAGAATAGAATAGAATAGAATATATTTTATTCAGATCTTCCCTAATTACACTGTTATACATTAACATATCTAAAACTAAAACTAAACAACACAAAACACAACAAACAGAAAAACCAACAAAACTTAAAATAACAACACAAAAAATAAAAGAAAAAATAATTAAGCAAAACAAAAATACAAGACAGGCGAAATTATAACACGGGATAATGTACAACAGTGTAACAAAGCCCTAAATGGTTACCACTCAGTTAATGGTTATCGTATCTGCTTAGTGTGTAACGTCCTTAAGAGGCATGTCAGCTTAATTGGCAGCCCTACCATAGAAGTACTTATATCTCGCACACACAATAGGTATCCACACAAATTGACAGCTATGCTGTGTCGTTTCGTATATTGTGTGATTTTCTTGACGCACTAGCGTAAAAGTAAAATAAAATATCATTTATTACTCATTTTTCGCTGTCACATTACACATTTGTACTGTTCTATTATTCATATATTAATGTATAGGATCACGTTTTCGGACGTGAGGTAGCGGAAAAATATGTTTGACCCGGCCAAAGGACGTTATGAATGCGCGCCCATAACAAAATATATTTTGTTACTCGAATTACAAAAGGATTGTTCCGACGCTCTTATGTGTACTTTGCATATTAATCTCATAGTATGCTAATAACAAAAGGAACTAAAGGTATTGTTGGTTTAGAGATGTAGAAAAAATGGCAGATTAAAAGTAAACAAATCATAGTATATTAAACAATTTAAAGAAAGAAAGAAAGAAAGAAAGAATAGTTTATTTGTGAAATATGAATATACATTTTGCCTTACTACCTAATTGTGTTTAATTTTCACAAATTGGTTACAAATCAGTATTTGCTGATATTCACCAGCACTGGTCTTCCATTGGGACCACTTAGTGAAGCCACGAAGCAGATACACAACTTAGAGATTTACTATCTATACATATTTTACACATAACATTTACAAACATATTAATATCTATCGACGTAAATCACACATAGGTGCTACAAATATCAAAAATGATGACAGAACATACATTAGACGTATACATACACAACAAGACACATTTTATACATTTCGTGCTTAACATGAGAAAAAGAAGAATAAAAAAAATAATAAAGTAAAAAACAAAATTCAGACAGTATTTGAGTAGCGTAACACTAACTTTTGAAATAAAGTCACGAATACCTATTTATGTAATTATTTCTATAGGGCTATATTATAGGAAATAGGAAAAGGAATATATTATTGTTACATAACACATACGGCACTACCCGTAGAGATTCGCATTTAAATATTTATTATTATTTATTTTTAGTATCGCGTATTAAATTTTATTTATTTGTAATTACATCAATTATAACAAATCCGGGCACATCACTTTTGTAAATCAGCTTTTTTTTCAATCGTTTTAAAAATGTCAATTCAGTATTGGTCAGGACACGAGACAATTTCACAGGTCTATGAGGAATATTAGTTGGTGATTAATTACAAGATTGTGTTTCACGGTTTCTGGTAAGAAGCAATAAATATGAAGCAATAATGTGGTAGTAACGAGATTTGTTTTTATAGTATAAAGGGGCAAACTAGGAGATATTTTACACTATAGATACTTAAGTATCTACTAATATTCATTTATTAGTAGACTTTGAGAGTAGCTCTTAAAAAGATGCTGTACTCTTAAAGCATTCTTAACTGGGTGTTTCGTACTAATAAATAAAAAATGTCTAAAAAGGATCGGTTGTATTTATTCGGTTCTTCAATAGTCTAGAGTAAGGTATTACGTGAATTCGCCTGGGTTAATAATTGGTAAACTGCCTCTTGGATACATGAAATCGACAAAAATGTATTTGGGTATTTGAGACCCTCCTCCTTAAAAAAATAGAAACTGTCATGGAAATAGAGTAGGCATGTAATATAGACCTATGATGGAGTACCGAAAGAAATTGAAAAATTCTCACTACAATTTTTGGTCCGGTTTTATGGGTCTGAATTTTACATATATTTGTCCCACCTCCGAGTTCGAATCCAGGACCTCGTGACCTGTCGTTGAAAATGTTTACTAGTAAAATACATCGTCAGAAAAAGAACAAAAATACACATAATACCTAAATCAATATCTTTTAAATAAAGAAAGACGAGTGATACTTTTATTATAGGATTTATGTCGATGCCAATTTTGTAAATTCTTCAGTCACAAAGTAAAAATGACGTCTCCAAAGTAGGAAACGCGTTTGAGCTCCACCGGGAGCGCTGAGTTTGCGTCTGGAATGCCTTATACGAGCTATGTTGCGATGCTTAAAAATTGATAGTAAATTTTAGGAGCGAACGCGCGAAATATCTACGGCAAAATATCTCCGCTACATTTTCCTTGAGATACAGGAACTCGGTCATTTGCATTTCAGTGGTGTTCCTACATTATCAGAATGACTTTAAAGAAAGAGCTTAATAATAACAAAAAGTTTTTAAAGGAAAAATCCAAATTCGATAGAAACTAGGGCTTACGTTACAAGGCTGAAATTTGGCCATAAATTTGACTATTTATGGAAGTATTGAGTCGGATTTTCAGGTTTCGTAGCATTGGCTAAATTGGTTATTTTTATTAATTTATTATTTATTATCAAGGACGTTAAAAAAAAGGCGGACGGAGTCTCTTCATACAATAACTAAAATCCCAGAGTAAGCTGACTTTGTACCATACGTAGACAGAGAAGTACCATAGTATGCCGGTGACGTTGTCATGTTTGACAATTTTTAGAAAATACACGTAATTCGAGATGCCGTCGTGTGTAATAAAAAGCTGTGGAAACAATAGTGTTTCACATAAAAAAAGCCATGGGATCACTTTTCATAGGTAAGCAAGGAATATATCCAGCTTATTTCCGCAATTTTATTGTTTTCGTAAATGTTTTCCAAACAATTAATGTTGTCAGACAATTAACATTTTCATTTACCCTGAATTGGGCTAAATATTTTTTTAATAAATAAATAAATAAATAAATAATTCTTTATTGCACACCAAAACAAAAAAAAAAATTCTTACAATATAAATTAAATAGTAATAAATGCACAATAGGCGGCCTTATCGCTTTAAAGCGATATCT
>LUGF01042705.1:158110-207323 GCA_001625245.1 Calycopis cecrops
TAAATTATTGAACGTAATAAATTTAAATTAATTTTTATGAACAAATATTCATAAAAATTGCTGCTAAAACAAACAAAAAAGTTAGCTCAAAGGATTATTATGCGTACCGATTAATGAATAGACGTGGGCTGGACAACGTCATTTTACGATGTCGTGAGCTTTGTCAACAATTCATGGTCGAAATGTACGCGAAGATTGAGAGCGAACGACTACGATACTTAAGATATAATCAACAAAAGCTGCACGCGGAAGAGTACATTCATTTGCGAGACGCTATCAACAACAACGCCGACGTCGCCGAAATTGGTAACCATGTCATTTTACCATCATCGTACGTAGGCAGTCCACGTCATATACAAGAATATATACTGGATGCTCTAACCATGTTTATTTATCACGTTCACATGTAATCCAAAATGGCCAGAGATTACATCTTTGCTACTGCCTGGCCAAAATGCAATACATCGCCATGACATTACAGCCCGTGTGTTCAGACAAAAGTTTAAGTCTTTAATAAGTTTCATTACTAAATCACATGTATTCGGTCCCACACGTTGCTGGATGTATTCGGTTGAGTGGCAAAAGCGAGGATTACTTCATGGACACATTTTGGTTTGGTTCATCGACAAAATCCATCCTGAAGAAATCGATAGTATCATTTCTGCGGAAATTCCAGATCGAATTTTTTTAATGGCAAGTTCAGAGGTGAAAATATACTCATACCACGGATTCCTATTATACCTACAGATGTGCCAATTCAATTCAAACGTATTCAGTTTCCGATTAGATTGGCATTTGCAATGACTATCAACAAATCCCAAGGTTAAACGATGTCTGTTTGTGGATTAGATTTGAGAACACTATGTTTTTCTCACGGACAATTGTACGTGGCATGCTCTCGAGTGGGTAAACCATCCAGTTTGTTTGTGTTAGCTAAAGATGGACTAACAAAAAATATTGTTGACGCTATAGCATTAAGAGATTGATATTGTTTAATAGTGTTACTGTCGTAATTGTTTAATTAATGATATATAATTTTAAGGAATAAATTATAATAACTTAAAAATAATGTTTGCCTTTTGTTATTTTTATATTCCCTCATCGTTCACAGCGCTCCATGCTTATTTCACGCATATACCACATTCTTATATAAATACAATATACACATTTTAACATACATACATACATACTTACAATAAGTAAGCTATTTTTTGTCTACACTAGAAATTACTAGGAAATTATTTATATGGCAAAACAACGTTTGCCGGGTCACCTAGTATATATATATGCAACAATTTTGTTTTCTCGTAGAAACTATTCCTACCTGTTGAACATTTGATGTTCGTACTCAGTTCAGAAATGAAATAAAGATTGAAAAGAAAAATGAAAGAACTGTTTAAAACTAATTAGAATACTTATCCATTTTAATATGGCAAAATGTTGTACAATGTATCGTCGCCAAAATGAGAAAACACAATAAACAATCGTATAGAAATGACAGGTTAAAAATTCAAATGTAATATATTTTTAGTTTTATGGCTAGACTAAATAAAAATGGCATCATTTGAGCTTCCGTTCCATCGCCGTGGTAGATAAATGTGAGCAGCCAATTGAGATTTGAATCTGTGATTTGGTTGGATTAGAATGGAAATGGCCGTTTCGACGCGTACTTCTACATTCTTTTCTTTTTCTTTCTTTTACTATCAAGCCTTTTCAACGCTGTATGGCCACGTCAAAACATACCTACATAATATGAAGCGATGGTCAAAATATAAGCTTACTACCTTTTAAGCTACACGCTAACTTACCATCATGCGATAGCTGTTTGGATTGGCAGACGTTGCCGTCATCAAGAGATGATGTGATCGACATGGAATAAAAACGAAATTGGCGAGAATAATGGTAAGGTTTTGTTTCATATGCCATCTTCATTCCTAATAACATAAGTTCGTTGATTCTATCATTTTTATTTTCGATTTTTTTTTATCGCGTCGATTTTTTTAATCGCGCACAACTCATTAAACGATGAAGGAGCCAAAAAATAATTGATAACTGCCCTTATGGACTAGGTCCAGGCCACACGCAATGTTTAATACAAGGTTGATAAAAGCGAGAGGCGTTAAACTAAACCACATATAGTATAAGTGCCTACAGTTAATCTGAAACTATTAAAAAAAGTTTACGGCAAGTATACGAAAAAAATTTTTTCAAACAAGTTAAATAGCCAAAAAAATGTAAGTATGCTTTGTACCGGGCGGCTACACCTGGTACAGAGAGAATGAACCCGGCGGACCAGGCGGACGGGTGTTCGATCAGCTGATGATACAGCATGTACGACGTGAGAAGAAACTTTAAAAAAATCCTGTGGGCAATTTATTGCCCCGATTGATCTGTATTTTGTTGTGTAGCCTGAAAATGATAAACTAAATATGTGGTTTCATTTATTACTTCTCGCTTTTATCAACCTTGTATATGTGAGACCAGAGATAACTTAATGACTCCAATCTCCAATATTGAAGGTATTCTATTCATGAAATGTTCTAATATTTATTTTTAAGCGAAGATTTTACAAAAATTCTTCGCTAAACTTATTGCGAGAAATCTGCAAGCGACCTCAGAGCACGTCGTAATAATAAATGTGACGTTCCGCTGGGGGAGAATCGTACGTGCTCTATTGTAATAAATTTTAACTAATTTTATTTATTTATTTATTATTACATATTAAAATTAATATTAATATTTTAATAAATAAATTTTAATTATATTTTAATTTTTAAAAGAGGGAACATCATTTTTGTTGTATGAAAAATTATGTTTATTGATGGCGCCTCGTGGCGACCGACGCTTGTTGGGCTGGAAGAGGGTGATGGTTTAGGATCTGGGATGGGAAAACTGACGGACTCACCTTTTGTGCTGAATTACACCCGCGGACACGCTGCACGTAGATAAGCGGAAGGATCTGAGCGGAACACTTGCACAAGCACTTGTATAGTTTATATTGTTAGTTTATAAATTGAGCACAGCAATAGGGCAGAAGCACTTATATTACGATAGATAAGCACGAACTAAAATATTCCTGCGCAGGAGATGTATGAGGTGTGCACGCGCCGGTCGAACGATGGCCACCCGTTGACTGTCTGCATTCATGCGCCCCCCTTCTCTCGGGGTATGTTGAGAACGTTTCGCGTGCCGCCACATGTGGCGGTAACATTTATTACAATACATTCTCGATGTGCTGATTTCAAATCTGATGTCAAAATTTTTGTATCAGCTTTAGTTATTGAGATATAATATTTAATTGGGTTATTTACAAAAAACGTCGGTTATACTAACAATACCAGTAACGAAACAACCACAATTTCTCAAACAATATTCTTTTATAACATTTTTTTGTTTGAATTCGTTCACAAGGGCTGTTTTTATTAATTTTCTAACAATAGTTTGCGATCATAAAATAAGTATTTCAGTGAGCCGGGTAACTTTTTCTGTGCTACAAACGTATTGATGGAGCTGTTTCCCTTGTTCTTTACGCAGATCAGCAAGGTTTTAAGAAAACCCGTTCAAATAGCTGGAGGGAAGATTCATTGATTGCAACCAAGCTGTTAGAAGTGTGAAAACATCAGTAATTCATGTGCTCCGCATAGTTTTACCCTTTATATTTCCTAGTTATTTTTTGTCGTCCAAACTTTTTGATTTCTGGCATTTTTCAATATTAGCCATGACACTATTAAAGTTTTCATCCTTTATATACCTTATTACTTCTAACAATGTACTGAGAACTCGCTGGTTAGAGATTTGAGGCACAGAAATCTGGTTTAAAGTTGTCCCATATTGTTTAATGTGTGCATGTGTACATGCATGGTAACGAGGCACACGTACGTAAACCAGGTCATTGCACCATCTATGCACAACGCCCTCTGGGGCTGTATTGAATATATTATATAACCTATCTTAGGCATCTAGGTGACACCTGTCACTGACACGTAACACACATCACTTGAAGAGTTGTCCAACTTAATCAACGGTTCGAACGTAGACAGAGAATACAAAGCAGTTTAACAGGATAAAAAACGTTAAAACTTTATAGCATAAGGAGAAAAAAAAGGATAAAATAATTAAAAAAACATGCGAATTAAATCATTTATGTGACGATGCAAATGTGAAAGTATGTTTGTTTGCATGTATGTCCGTTCATGGCGTAAAGGGGCGACAAATTGTCGTAATTTTTGAGTGGCGTTAGTTGAAGGGGTATCATAGGCTACTCTTGTGTCTTACCTACTCCCCACTTTCCTTAAATAGAGGATGGAATATGTGGATGGCTAAAAAATTATATACAGACTAAAATCAAAATCACAAATTATTTTATATATATATAAAAAAAAAAGACTCTTTCGCCGGTTCTTCTCGGGGCAGGGCTAGGGTTGAACAATAATAATAATAATATCTGTGGACTTAACACACTACGTCAGCCTAGCCCCGTGCTAAGTACCATAAGGACTTGTGTTACGGGTACTAGACAACGGAAATATATTTAATATGTTTTATATATTTAAGAAATTTTATATATATTATGTTTTATATATTTAAGATATTTATTTAAGATTTTTATTATAGAAATATATACATAGATAAACATCCATGACCTAGGCGGGATTAGAACCCGCGACCTCTGGCGCAACATGCTCCGCTTGTCCGAGCCCTGTACCACTGCGTCAGCCTGGTCGTCGATGAACAGGGTGGTAGATGTAATTTTTTGACGTTCAAAAGGCAATTTTTTTATTCTATTTTGAATAAAATAATTTGTGATTTTGATTTTAGTCTGTATATAATTTTTTAGCCATCCACATATTCCATCCTCTATTTAAGGAAAGTGGGGAGTAGGTAAGATACAAGAGTAGCCTATGATACCCCTTCAACTAACGCCACTCAAAAATTACGACAATTTGTCGCCCCTTTACGCCATGAACGGACATACATGCAAACAAACATACTTTCACATTTGCATCGTCACATAAATGATTTAATTCGCATGTTTTTTTAATTATTTTATCCTTTTTTTTCTCCTTATGCTATAAAGTTTTAACGTTTTTTATCCTGTTAAACTGCTTTATTTCAACATAAAACCAGCTAAGATTATTTTTTGAACCGTTGATTAAGTTGGACAACTCTTCATTCTTGAGATCTTTCTTTTACATCTTCCCAGACTTCTTGCTACGGTAAGTTTCGTACGTGGCTTTCATTGCCAGTCGTTATAATGAAACCGATTTCAAACTGTGCAAACAAGTTTTATTGCTAGACAAGTTAAGAAAGTGAGCTTCAATTTGTACAAGAAAGCTGAACTGGTCTAAGTTTGTACATTCATATAAGTCATCAGCATAAATACCAGTTAGAATACGTCCACTACAGCTGCACGTAGGCTTACAGAGAGCACCACTCTTCAGAGAGATATTTGGTTTTCGTCGATAATATCATCTTTGTTAAAAACCGGGACTCGCACACTGTGGGTTACTACCGACGAGAGATACAAGACAATCCCAGTTATATTCGTTAACGAAGTTACATTTTTAACAAACTTATATTATGACGAAGAGACATGATCATATAAAATGTGTTCCATTTTTTGTCTTTTTGAGGCACTAACAGAGAAATTAATTTTTGCGCGTCTTTAATACAAAATACTGAACTACGTGGCATTTTGAAATAAAACAACATATAAATATTTGATTTAAAATTGACTCTGGTCTTACTTTATTTCAGTATTGTAGTATCTTTGAAGCTGTTTTATTACTCACGATGGAACGGAGATGGTACATGCGTTTGGGCTGAGAAGGGTGTATGTGCACTCCAATGTTACCATAATATATCTCCAAAACCATTGGTCCGATTCTAATGTAGTTTTCAGTGATAAGTTTCTATTTGAGTGGCGTATGGTCGTAGATGGGTGTTGCGGTAACAACCCGCCAGGGGGCGCTGCAGTAAATGTGTTACCATTCATCACCAAAACTGGTCTGATCATATTGTAGCTTTTTCCTTCCCCTATTTTAGAGGAGTGTGGGTAAGCTCTTGTTCTTGTCTCTTTACAAAGAGTAGCCTATTTATCTGTCCATCCCTGAAACTAACTCCACTTAAAATTCGCGTCAATTCGTCGCTCTGAAAGACGGACAAACATACAAACAAACACACTTTCACATTTATTAATTTAAGTATGAATATGGATAACAATAAAATAAAATAAAAATCTTTAAATAGTTTGAATTAAAAAATAAAACTAAAAATCCCACGACCGTAAAAATGTAATCCAAAAAATGATAAAATAATTAAAAGAAACACCCCAACTTAAATAATATATGTGAGAGGTACATACATATTTTACTCGCTATGAACTTTATAAGAAAATCCGTCGAGGACTGCCATCAATATTTTTAATTTCAACATAAATATAAATTAATGCTATTTTTGATGAAATTAAAAATTGTAATAAAATATCTGTAAATTATAAAATAGCAGCCCCAGACGGATTTCTTGCGTTTCTTATAAAGTTGTTAATGAGTAAAATATATATATACCTCGTCAAATAAGTTATTTAAGTTTTTAAATTATTTCGGGGGTTTTTTTGACTATTTTATCCTTTTTTCAATTACATTTCTATCGTCGTGGGATTTTTCAACATTTTTAATTATGACTTTGCTTCATTATCACTACATTCACTATGAATAATGTCTGATGGAGGGTACTGCAATTTGTTACAAGCTATTTGATAGGATTCCGGATGGCTATGCACAACGAAATTGAAGTTTTCTACTATATGGTTAGCACAATAATAATTTCTTTTAAAAACATCACCATTTGCAAAAGCAAAACCCACTGCATATTGTTCCTTTCCTTGCGGACCCCATGTCGCTATCCCTAGTATACGGCCTGTTCCAGTATTATCATACACTACACCCCCTTCAGCACCAAGATATTTCTCGCACTTTGAATTTCTTTTAGAACTTTCCTCCGGCGTACAGGGCATATAACAAGGTACTCCGTAAGCATCAAGCGTGTCCATTACATTAAGAACATTTGTACAATAAATTAAGTCAACGTAGGCGCTGACTTCTGTTAAGTCATAATTTGAATTATTCTTCAAATTGTAGCTCTGAAATTCAGAGGTAAATAAGATTAAAATAAAGTAAATTAAGGTTACATCTGTTTTTTTTTTATTTTTGCTATATTGTTATCTAAAATACTAGAACTTTCCATTGCAGAATTATAAAAATAATGCAAAATAACATAGCGGGTTCACCGTCTACGTCACATAAGCTGTTGCGGGTTTGAATTCCGATTCGAGGAAGGATTTCTGTCTTATAAGAGATAATGGTATTGCAGACAAAAGGTACACATGTACAGGTACAATCAGTACTTCTCTTGTTAACATAATACCAGCGTAAAGTAAAACTATTGATGGTATTTCGGGCGTTCTACTTTTCTACCGACAATCTTGTGTTTTTCTAAATTGACTTGTATTTTTCTAAATTTGATAAAAAAATTAAAGAGTTTTTTTCATAAAATATATTTTTATTTCTCGTTAAGGGATCGAAGATTTCAGAAATGTGTAATGACGCAAATCGTTATATCTATCAATTATTTTAAGTTTAATCAGCACAGGAATAAAAAATTAACACCTCTGTCACAAAAATAAAAAAAATACTGCTATTATTTAAAAACCATATTTCCAGTTTTTCAAATTTGTTTAACTAGAATTTGTCTGATATATATACAATGTGTTTCAGTAATCTAAACGATTACTGAAACACATTGTATATATTTATATATACAATGTGTTTCAGTACCGGTGTCGGAGACTTTAATGGTATAAAATATGGCATTTTTCATCGACAAATTGCTGTTTGAATTCGTTTTTGCTCTCACGGTTGTAAATTGGCCGCCATTTTGTTGTTTTTTTAGTTACCAAAACCGGGCTCTCGTACTAATTCGACCACCACTAGTCGTGTTAATGTCGTATATTTATAAAAAACGTCTCATTCGATAGCCTAACGTGTAGACAATAATAACACATCCATTATGTTTTAATTATTATGAAAGAGAATATTAAGAAAAAAAAATTTTAGTATATAAATGGCGTTTGTTAAAATACAAAATTTCCTTTTTTCTTTTACGGCGCTGTCAATTTTGTCTGGTTGATTTTTTCAAGTTTTAGTGTTGCTTAGTCATATCGTAGTTATATTATGCTTGTTGTTTTCTTTATTTTTTTTAACATTGAAGTCTTTTTTTGTATTTTCGTATATTTTCTGTAAATCTTTTAACTGATCTGTCACGTCTTACTTTTCGTCTTTCCCTTTCTTTCTCTGTGGATGAGGCTGAAATCATTGAATGAGATCGAGGACTTGAGACCTTAGAGGGTTTAAAGGAACATGTGTGGAAGTGGGAGTATACATCAGAACGCTTTGCAAAGATTTTTGTAATTCTCCCCTCTTCTTGTTTTTAGCTTAAAATTTTCTTTTCATTTGTCTATGTTCTCTTGGTGTCATGTCTTTTACTAGCTTTTTGCGAGTATGATATTTTGCTAAGCTTTTTCGTTTCACTTCTGTAATGTTTTCGGGATCTTGTTTCCTTTTTCCTTTTCTGCTACTTATCTGCCGTAGATAAAGCCATTTCTTAATAAATCTAATGATGCCTTCAAGAAATAAAAAAAATAATGAATAAATGGAATATAAAAAAAATATTGATTATTAATTAAGGTAAGTTTTTGCGAAGATTACCCCTCCGTTATACCACTCGGTCACATTAATTTTATGACGGAGGTGATTCGTGACAGAGTTGTAAAATAACAGTGTTCTAAGACTTCAGCTTTAATCTAATTACATAATGCTCGTAAAACTAGGTGAATAGAAAGAAAGAAAGAATTAATTTATTTGCACATTTCAATTGCAAACAAAAAATTTACAAAGGAACATATTGTTTAAGATGGGTGTAAATCGGTCTCAAGCTCGACATTTTCTGGCATTTATATCAGCACTGATCTTCCGCTTGAGCCGTCTGTGACTACACGGTCGTACTAACGTAATACATACAAAATGGCATAATAATTTGCATGCTTTAAACAAAATATAATACAGTTTCACTGAAATTAAAAATATTATTTTTATACATTGGCTAAAGGGCATGTTATTCCAGCAGCTGGATGCAGCATAACGGAAGCTACCCCTAAAGGAGGCCGTACTCTATTTTTGAACATACGTTGTTTTGAACATTGCCGCGATTCACATGGTCTAGTCCCAGCCATCCAGTCTAATTTATATAAATATCACGCTTCAAGACTCCAAAAAGAAAAAGCCAAATGAAATGTCCGACGGTGTTTCATCTTAATGATCGCATGTTTGTTCAGGTAGGGAGTGACATGTTCTCTTGGTGCTATATTGAAACAGAAGCGTGCACAGGCGTGTTAGACTCTCTGAATATATGCTAGCTTAGTGTCTTGGCAGTTGAGCAGGGGCCATATACAATATCTGTTTAATTTAACTTTGTTAGTATTAGTGGATCAATGAGGCGGATGCGCACATGTACTGGTGGGGTCTTACATTGTACAGGATCTTGAGACGATAAAAATATTCCCTAACTTGGTTTTGAAAGTCATATCACTAGCCTAGTCATATAACTTTCAAAACACAAATCGCAGCTCTTTTGCAAACCAAGATTACGTGCCTTCCATACCTTTAGGCTGATCCATTAACTTCACTTGATTTGAGACACGTAGCTAACTGAAATTTTGTTCCAAATGTTATGTATTTTGATTTGTTCGGGTTCAGAAGCAAACTATTAGATGTGGACCATGGCGCTATGCGACTGAGATCTTCATTCATATAATTATCTCCATTGACTTGCAGGAGGTCAGGAGGATGACATTAAGTCATCCGCATAGAAATGAAATTTAGAGTGTAGAATATAGTCTTTTAAATCTGCTGCATATATTAAAAACAATATGGGGCCAAGTATAGATCCCTGTGGAATGCCCTTGGACAGAGCCGTTGTATCTGAGAGAAGAGTAGATCTTCGCTCGTTTATGTAACTCTTAAACCATTATGTGGCATTACTGTCAAAAGCATAGTATGTCAACTTGGACAGTAAGAGGTATTTAGTGAGATCAATGCCCTTGAAAAATCTAGCAGGACAAGTAGTGTGCACATACCTTGGTCCTGTGAATGTAAAATGTTGTCAGTTACATTGAGCAGTACCGTGACAGTACTTCGACCTCTCATAAACTGATTGCATCTCTGGCATATTATGCAACTATAAGTAGCTTATGATTTGTCCGGAGACCACCCTCTCTAAGATTTTGACAGGCAAGGCTGTAAACTGATTGGCCTCAAATCTGAATAGAATCAGTAGGACTTGTGGTTTTTGGTAAGGAGCGTACCACTGCCAACTTCTCTGTGTCTGGGTAAGTAGATGTTAGAATAGATATATTAACTATACAAGCAATGGCATCCAATGAGTCTGGCAGTGTTAAAAATGCTCTCAGCATTTTTAGTCTTATTAAGTCGCAGCTCTCCGCTTCTGACTTAAGTGTTTTGATAATTTGTATTATTTTATTTACATTAACTATTTGAAAATGAAATGTGGCAGTACTGAATTTGTGAAATTCAAAATATGTTAAAGTTGAGAGCTTTCATAAAATATGTTAACCATCTCGTTAACATTATTAAGTGTCAAGATGTAATTCCAATAGATAGACTTAAGGTCTAAATTAAAATTTTCTAAATTTATATATTTAATCGGTCTGTGCGTTATTGAGAATGGTTTTATTTTCTCCCGCTTGACATTGAATGTACAAGCATAAATATATTACTTTGGACAGGTTAGCAAAAATATCTATTCAAAGAACGAGTTCAATAATATCTGTCTGCACGTACGCAGCAAATTGAATTGGAACGCAGGGAACATATTAAGTAAATTAATTAACATAAGACATTCCATTTTTGATAAGCCCCCAACATCCTTTTTATGCAGAAAAGATCAAGTGGCCATCACTAGACTGCGCATTGGTCATACTAATTTAACACACATTCATTTAATTACGAAAGTTGTTAGAAATAAATGTAATAAATGTGGGCTGGACCTAACTGTATCACACTTGTTAGTGCAGTGTGCATCTTTCAACAATGAGAGGCTTAAATGCAAAGTTCCTGGTAATATAAAAGACTGCTTGGTTGGAGAAGGATGCACACGTACACTAGAATTTATTAAAATTATTAATATGTACAAATTTTTGTAAAATATTACCGTGGTCGTTAAGGACCTGAGTTGTTATAAAACGACCTTAAATAAATTAATTTAAAAAAAAAATCTGATATTATCAGGCAGCATAATCAAGTGGCATCGAATGATGTAATGAAAATGCACACCAATAAATTGTGATAACCTTTCGAGGCATAAATATATGACATCAACTAAGTGGCATTAATATCTGACATAGGAGGAGCACTGTTACTCTAGCCAACTGAGACAGCCTTGTAAACCCGGAGCATGTCCGCTTCTACGCGCATCGAATAGGCCTCCTTCCTATCGCTTTGGAGTACAAAAATGCGACCTCTTAATCCAAGAGTATCCGCGGTTAGTTCGCGTCAGCCTGTTGTTGACATAAACACTGCGCGGAGTCCCATCGACGCCCAGGTCTACGCTGGTGAGTGCGCGTCGCATACGGGCCGCAGCAAGCAACTCGTCGCACAAGTGTGTGATGGCGTTTTCTCCTTTCATCTCAGGGATATTACCGATATCAAGGTCCGACAGCAGTGCCTCCTAGTCTCTGTCGTTGAGCTGCAGCACGGTGGTCTCCAGGTCGCTAACTTTAGTAGATGATTTTGTGCTCCGATACACTGCTTCAAGGCGACTCTTGACGTCATCCACGCTCTGTTTATAAATTGTTAAGACATTTCTGAGATCGGCTATCTCTTTGCGGTATTCCCGAAGCTCCGGCCTATAGTTGGCAAGTTCCCGACGCATCTTCTGTATATCGGTAGCCAGATCTGTCGGAAAAGAGGAGCTAGGTACGGGTTTTCGCATCGAAGCCGTGGTCCCGCAGATCGTTCAGACTGGTGTAAGGCTATTGTCCCCCTTTTTATTTTTTTTTTGCAATCCGGGCAGGACTAATGAAATAAATGAACTGGCAACCTGTGTAGCATCTGGAATTCCAATACAGGCCTTTTGAATTATTACGGGGCATGTAGTACAAGTGGCAGCACCACCTACCGACATGAATTTTCTACATGCCACACATTTACCCATAGTGCTCCTCATAGCGTGCTAGTACGAGCGCAGATCAACAGGTGGCGGTAGTGGGTAATCGACTTTGTTGTTACGTAGTCCTACCAAAAGATTACGTTTACGTAAGTTTTATGGTTACGGGAAATTTATGGTTTTATGATGACTAACACACCATGTAACTGTAGACAGTACTTACGTAAAGATACACGCACACTATACGCTACACCACTACAAACTTTCTTAGCTAAACTTAAAACTTGGTCTTTTAGGGGCCTGGTTTCGGGTAGATTTAGGTAATATGTGGATTCAATTATCTAATTATACTGATATTGAACATTTCACAGCAAATTTTCGCGAGATAACAGCTGATACAGCTCCCGGTACATTACATTATAAACACATGTTAATGTCAAACTATTAACTTATAGATTTTAAATTATTGTATAATGCAAAAACAATAAAAACGGTACTTTAGTCTTATTAAAAAGACTATACGTTCCAAACAAGATATGACGTGTGAGTAAAATTTGAGGATCTGTAATTTTCGACGAATATTGTATTTTTTTTTCTGAGGAGACACGTTATTGTTGGTAGAAAAGTATAACGCCCTATATCTGTAAAACCTATATAAAAATGGATACCAAACTCTCGACTATCGACAGGTCCGTGAGTTCCGTATCAGAGGTAGGTTCGAGCGTTTTTTATAAGTTGGCAACTATATATTATAAAGTTGTCATTTTCTGGCATAAGTAAGGTATGCATTTACATAATAAACTACAAATGAGTGATTGATAAAATTTCTGTGGTATAGGTACAACAAATAGTAGAATGTCGTTTTTACGGTTCCGTTTCTCAAAGAGAAAAAACGGAACCCTTATAGTATCGCTTTGTTGTCCGTCTGTCTGTACGTCTGTCAAGACGTTTTACTCTAAAACGCGTGAAGGGATTAAGCTGAATTTTTTGTCAAATACGGAGGTCAGTTACGTCTTGATGCCTTGAAAAACTTCTAAGTAAACGAAATAAAAAGTTATAGCCAATTATGCATAAATGTTGTATGAAAACGTACTTTGTCGAAAACTAAAAAATTATCGGGTACTTCCCGTTGACCTGGAGTTGTGAAATTTGGCAAGAAGTAAGAACTTATGGCACATATATAAGAATAAATCTGAAAACTAGTAGATTATATTATGTAGATCATTGGAAAAATCATTATCAATTTATAACTGTAATTCGTTGCCTACTAAATGTGTGTGAGCAACCTCTTATATACGTTTGTCAACTTAAACGGCAGACGTAAAGTTACAATAATTGAAAACCATGCATTTGGGTTACGGAACCCTCGGTGTGCGAGTCGGACTCGCACTTGGCCAGTTTTTTTTTGCATACATCAGTATATATATCACTGACAATTGTTTTTTCTGACTAAAAAATGTATGGATAGGCGAACAATAAAGTGACAGATATACATACAGAGGTCACTAAAGTGATCCTATAAGGATTTTTTTACACTTCCCCTAAAAATGACAAGGACTGTGGCAGAAGATAAAGATAATTGAAAAATTACCTTGAGTGTAGCAAACCCTATAACTTTGACGTTGTAGCTTTTTCGAAGCCATGAGAAGGAGTCATGCCCAGTTACCATGTTATAGTCAGTCGTGACATCCTTTACATACCAGGGTCCCTCGTAGTCCATATTTACCACAATAAAACCGATATCGTCGAACTGCTGCTTTGTTTCGTTAAATGGAAGAATAAATGCTATCGGAGGTATCCATGTATTCATGTATATTATTCGCGCGTATTGCAGAGTGAGGCTGCAAAAATTGTATGTAGCAATTAATATTATAATAAAAAAAGTAAAATTAATATTATAATAATATTAATAGCATCAGGAATGAATCACGATAATTTTTTGACGTGTACAACGACTTTAAAATTAATTCCACAGGGAAGCAATATAAAAAAAACGAATTTGTGAACAATTTGTGAACAATTGACAACAAAATCTGGCGATACAGTTTCGTGTTGTAGCTATATATCTATCATCCCCACTCAAAATTCAATTAGGTATATCACTAGATAGCTAAATAATAAAAAAAATACGATAGGTAAGGATTGTGACAAGTCGCGCGCGAGGGAGGGAACAGCTTCACCATTTTGATGCGTATCGAGATTTCTATTTAGTATAAATTTTAGATTAGGTGAAGCTACGACGGTCATTTAAATTTAAATCGTCAGCTCTTATTAAAATCTAACGATTATATACAATATTAGTAACAAATTGTAACTGTGAATGTGTTAATATAAAAAAAAAAAAAATAAACTATATTATCAGTCTATACGCTTCGGAAAGCCATTTCAAAATACAAGAACCGTATACGGTTGAAAAGAGCATCTCAACAGCAATCGAATGTACCAATAAAACACCGTATTATTACGAGTATTATGATCGATTCAAGCAATGCCGGCAACGGAAAATAATGAATGCAACCGAAAGCATCAACGACGGTTTCGAAGGTATTCACGTACTTACAACAAACGGCCGTGTTCATAACACAGCCACACCCTCTTTCTCTTATTATTGTGAAGTGGTCCAAGCCTTTTGCTAACCAGACGTCATTTCTACCCATTAATCTCAACTTATTGGAAGAGGTAGCTGCTCACTGCATGCTGGCATGTAGCCGAATTGGCACGGCACGTTCTCGCTTACACGAGACGTGTGTTAAGTGAATGTTGAACTGTCGCGTTTCGTGCGTACTTTACGTATCCGGTGGCCCATGGAAGTGGAAGGAAAAAATGGGGCAGCGCATCTGTATAGCCTCTATGTGGATGTATATAGGCGTTGGAAAACATGAAAATACTCTCTCGTTTGCCCCCCTATACCATAAAAAAAAAATTGCCAAAATCATCATGGAAATGGCCTTTGTTCCTTCCTAAGATTTTTGTCGGTAATTACAGCGTAGATATTTTCGACTTTATATAGGAGTAATATACTTGTTCATTTAGTAATCTATGGCTATATCAACGTAAGGTGAAAAAAAGAAAATAATAAAACTGCGATACACATACCCATTAAGACATCTGGCGGCGGTGATAAACACTTGTTGTTTAATACAAGCTGTTGTGCATATGAACGGGTCTCTGCTCTTCCTGGAATTGACTAGCCGCGCCACCCAATGGTATAAGTTTTCTCTAACTAGAGACGCATTTACGTGATGATTTAGCAATTTATCAAAATCTGCAACACGAAACATAATATTATATTAAAGTTAATTTTCTGATCGCATTAAGAACTGGCAAATCGAGCAATCTGGGCTGGCAGGATTCAATAGCATGTTGTGGAATGATTTGAAAATGTATATACGCGTTTTCGGACAGTATTTTTT
Organism: Calycopis cecrops; assembly: GCA_001625245.1. NCBI lineage: Eukaryota > Metazoa > Arthropoda > Insecta > Lepidoptera > Lycaenidae > Calycopis > Calycopis cecrops. Next base: position 173,764 of record LUGF01042705.1, read on the forward strand.
GTATGTATATGGCGGTATCCGAGAAATCGGAGAACCGAAAAAACGATGCCACACACAGTTTTAAGGCAGATGCGGTGACTTTAAACATTCTGGAAGCTGCCTCAAATTTGTTGTTTTTTGAAGCAATGTTAACAATTCTTAGAGTTTCACCACTAGCTAGCTGAAAGTAAATATAAATAAATGAATAGGATAGGCAAGTATCTACGCAATAATAGATTCAAGTTATTTACCTATATTCTTGAAATCAAAAGGCTAAATGGAATTCAGGACGCTAGTTTAACGGCTGTTTAGTATCTTTATTTCTCAACACAATTGTTTACATGAAGAATTGATAATACTACAGAACATCTTTAATTTGTGTGAGACTGATGCCTGAGCTAGGTATTAATTACCTGTGTAATAGGTCATCAGGCCCCACGTCCTTGTAAGTATAACATATAAACATATTTTGTGTCGACATAAACAGTTTTATAAAGTAAAAAAAACAAAATCAATTTATAAAGGAAGAACAGAATATCAATCAAGGCCAAATGAGTATGTGCGTGCGTGCGTGCGTGCGTGCGTGCGTGCGTGCGTGCGTGCGTGCGTGCGTGCGTGCGGGCGGGCGTGCGTGCATGTGTGTGTGCGTGTGTGCTGTGCTCTCTCGATTGTGAGCATTGAAGTCTTTGTAGCGCCACCCCAAACAACAACACAGTATCCTAAGAGCGATTGGACAAGTGCAAAGTATACAGATTTGACAACTGGGTGATCTGCAATACTTCTCATTATTTTAAATATATGAATTAATTTTCTGATTCTCGAGGTCAAAAGTTCTAAGTGAGGAATAAAACTAAGTGTATCATCCAATATGATCCCTAAATACTTTACAACATTAACAGCAATTAATTTGGGACATGAACAATTACTGTCTGTTAGGTTACAGTCGCGAGAATGAGAAATCAGGTCGACATTATTAGGCACTGTCTCACGCTTCCTATGAAAGGCAATATATCTGGTCTTCTCAGAGTTAAGCGAGAAAACATTATCAAAAAGCCACTTGGATACAATATTGAACCCTTCCCGTGCAAATCCGAAGACATCAGCCCAGGAACTGGCATGAAATAACAGGACAGTGTCAGTAGCAAATGTTATAATCTTACCATTGGGTATTTTAAGTAATCCGAGATCGTTTAAGTAAAAATAGCGTGGGACCGAGGACACTGCCCTGTGGAACGCCAAAAGAGACCAATTGTTTATCACTGGTCCAGTTGTCTACCCTAACTTGCTGTCTGCGCCCATTTAAGTAACTAGTAAATAGCTTAAAAGGAGTTCCTCTGACACCTTTTCTTTCCAGCTTGTTGAGAAGGATTGATATACAAACGGTGTGTTGGGATTATTTAATAAAAGATCATAGAAATTAAACGTAGTTATAATCACGAGATTCCACAAAGCACAGCGTTGAGCGTTACCTAATTATCTATGGTACAGACTATAACAAAATGGTGAGGTGACACATCCTCAAAAGTGTTGTACCTATCAAATCAGTAAAGTAGAATTTTAATATTTCAACACTCTCACCAAATTCTAACTTTACACTACAAATTTTATATAAAAGATGAGAATTGAACACTCTCACTCTCACTCAAAAGCTCTACATCTACAAGTTTTATAAAAAAAATTGAACACTCTCTCACCAAATTTAAACTTTACGTTTACAAGATTTACAAAAATTATAAATGTTCATCAGATCTAACTTGTAATTATTACACACTTACATTAATAAACTTGATTTTAGTTAATACACTGCTTAACTCCAATTTTATCTCTAAGATATTGAAATTTATCTTTAGGTAAAGCCTTAGTAAAGATGTCAGCATATTGTTCATTGGTATTTACATATTTAAGATCTATTTCTTTCTCTAAATATTTTTCTTTAATAAAATTATATCTCACATCAATATGCTTGCATCTTTTATGATAATCTACATTTTTAATTAAACAAATTGCACTTTGATTATCAATGTTTAAACAGATAGAGTTCTGGTTAAATCCATTTATATCTAATAGTAATCTTTTCAACCATATAGCTTTTTTGGTTGCTGAACATGCGGCCATGAACACTGCTTCAGTAGTAGACAACGCCACTCTGTTTTGACGTTGTGTTGCCCATGTTACAGCAGCTCCATTTTTTATGAACACATATCCTGTCAAAGATCTGCGTGTACAAGTGTCTTTTGCATAATCAGCATCACTGTAGCCTTCAACACAGTTCTCTGAGGGCGAGTAGCATAGGCTTTTGTTCCTTTTAAGTATCTTAATATTTTCTTGATAACATTCCAATGTGTGTGATCATAACTATTCAAATAGCGACTCACCAGACTAACTGCATACATGATGTCAGGCCTGCTTACTACTGCGAGGTGCATCAGTGATCCCACAGCTTCTCTGTATTGTATTTTCTTGTCTGGTGTTTCAGTTCCCTTGTCTAGAGTTGTATGAGGGTCAACTGGAATGTTATTACTGTTAGCATTTTTCATATCAAACCTACATAACAATCTTTCAATGTATTTTGTCTGGTGGACAAAAATATTTTTTTCAAATTTTTCGAATTGCATCCCTACAAAATTCTTTGGATCACTCAGTGTTATTTCAAAATTATTTTTAAGTTCATATATTACTTTTTGCAAAGCTTCCTTTGACCTTGTCATCAGTAATCCGTCATCAACATATAGTAATAAGTAAACAATATTGTTGTTAACATTTCCAAGGTATACACATTTATCTGCATGACTGTTAATAAATCCAAATTTCTTAAGAAGATTATCAAATTTTTGATTCCAGCATCTTGGAGCTTGTTTTAAACCATAGAGTGAACGATTTAGTTTACATACCTGATTTGATGGGACATGTAAACCTTCAGGGGCTCTCATGTAGATGTCTTCCTTCACATCTCCATATAAAAATGCAGTCTTGATGTCAAACTGCACCATATCATATTCATGTTGAACAGCTTCTGAGAGTAAGATTCTTACTGAATCATATCTTACTGTTGGTGAATAAACTTCTGTGTAGTCAATATCTTTTATTTGTCCACATCCTTTTGCACATAGTCTTGATTTAAAAACTGAGCCATTGTCTTTTACTCTGAAGACCCATTTACAGTCTATTAGTCTTACTCCTTTAGGTTTTTCAATTAAGCTCCAAGTGTGGTTTCGTCGGTGTGCATCTAACTCTTCTTTGATTGATTGTTTCCACTTTTCAGCATGCACATTGTCGCTGGATATTGCTGCAGCATAGGTTTCTTTAGAGTGAAGTCATCAATGAACGTGACAAAGTAACGAGCTCCTCCAAGGGATGATACCTCCATGGGTCCACAAACATCAGAGTGGATGAGCTCCAGTGCTTCTTGTGCTCGTGATCCCTCAGTAGGGAAAGGTATTATTGATTGTTTTCCTTGTAGACAAGAAATACATATTACTTTATCTTTATTTTCTAACTTCAAGCCAACATTCTCTGTTAATTTATTCAAGTCTTCGAAATTTAAATGAGCCATCCTCTGATGCCATAAATACCAGTCATTTTCTTTTGTTGCAGTTTTATATGCAGGCATAACCAGAGGCATACTCTGGGTATTTAGTCTGTACATGTTATTAATCATTTTTGCTGTAGCAACATGTTCATTATTTCTGTTTAATATTTTACAGCCTTTCTGGTCAAATTGCACTTGACATCCATTTTTAATAATTTGACTGACAGATAGAAGGTTAGTGGCTAAGCCCGGAACATAAAGAACATCCTTAACTTGGATTGTATTCATCTTTCCATTTTTGGTGACCACATTTAAGTTTATTTTGCCACAAGCCTTCACTACGAGTTTCTTGTCATCTGCCACTTTTATTGTACTTATTGGCGGTGGTATTTTGTCATAGAGCCAGTCACTGTGCATGGTCATATGCATTGATGCTCCGGAGTCTATAAACCATCCATTATCATTGTTTGCAGTTGCAGAAAATACTGCCAAATAGTTTCCACTTTGATCTGTCTGCTTCTTCTTATTCTTATGCCAACATTGTTTACTAATATGTCCATATTTGTTGCACACAAAACATCTCGGACCTTTACTTTTAGTTGTTTTGTCTGTAGCTTGTTTGACAAATTGTGACTGATTTCCTTTGCTTTTATTCACAAATAATGCATTACTTTCAGAGCTTCTTACATCTTGTAATAGCTTAGTCTTCACAGAATCAGCAGATATTGCCACACCGGAGCTTTCGAGGGCCATAATCATTGGCTGGTAAACTTCAGGTAAGCCAGCTAGCAATAGCGTACCAAGCCACTCATCATTGACATCAAATTCTATATTTCTTAACTTGTGTGCTGTTGATATAATCTTGTTTACATAGTCTTCTATGCTCTGACATGATTCTAATGTTGTGGTTATCAGATCTCTTAATAAGCCAACCTTTCGTGTCAATCCTTTGTCATCAAAAGCTCTAGAGAGGTTATTCCATACTTCCTTGGCGGTTTTAGCCTCCTGTATATGTACATAGTTGATTGGATGTACTAATAAGATTATTTTAGACTTAGATTTTGTGTCTAGTTTGTTGTCAACTGTTTCTTTCGCTGTGATGCATTGCCACAAGTCCTCGTGTTCGAGATAAGTTTGAACGGCAAATCTCCACGTTGGATAGTTTTCTCTTCCGGTCAGTTTTTCAATCAGTGCCATCGTATTTGTAGACGACATTTTGCTGATGAGGAGTGAGTATTGAGGAGTTGGCACGAAACACAAAGTTTGCACGTGTGACTTTAAGGTTATAATTTTTCGGAACTACTATTTTTCGGATTCAATTAAACTTTTATTACTTTTACACCTTTTATGAAAACAATCAGGTGGTCTGGGCCCATAACCTGTTGGAATTATTTAATAAAAGATCATAGAAATTAAACGTAGTTATAATCACGAGATTCCACAAAGCACAGCGTTGAGCGTTACCTAATTATCTATGGTACAGACTATAACAAAATGGTGAGGTGACACATCCTCAAAAGTGTTGTACCTATCAAATCAGTAAAGTAGAATTTTAATATTTCAACACGGTGTCAAAGGCTTTAGCTAGATCCAAGAATACAGCCAAAACCCTGTCTTTTTTATCCATTTTCTTGACAATATGGTCAGTCAGTTCAAGAACAGCATTCTCGGTAGACTTACCGAACAGAAATCCGAACTGTGTTTCGGAGAGGAATTCATTTTTGTCAAGAAAATGCACCAAACGTCTGTTTATAACCCGTTCTAAAATCTTAGATAAAACAGGCAGCAGCGAGATGGGGCGGTAGTTATTTATCAATCTCATATCTCCATTTTTATGGACGGGTATGATGAGAGACTTTTTAAGGTTATCGAGGAAGATGCCTTCACTCAAGCAGAGGTTGCATAGGTGGGTCACTGGTGCTATGAGTATATCCATATGGCGCCTAATAATACGACCTGGTATTTGATCAACCCCCATAGTCCAGTTGTCCTTGAGAGCAACAATGAGGATTCTAACTTCGCTTTCATCAGTTGGGAATAATACTAAGGAGTCCTTGGAAATAGGGCCTCTATGGAAATTGTTTTTGCCCCCTAACATTTTCTGTGTAAGATTAGTACCAATATTCGCAAAATATGAGTTAATGTTATTTACATCATTTTGAGGAGAAGAAGTTATAATTAGAGATGAGGACCCTGAACTTGTCTTCTTAAAATGAGTTACACTCTTGATAATGTTCCAGAGGCTTTTTTTATTTGTACCGGCTCCACGAATTTCTTCTTTATAATAGGCGTATTTAGTTTTTTAAGGAGGGAATTACAAAAATTTCTGTATCTTTTACAGATTAAGTTCACAGTCTCGTCTGTAGGGTTGTTCATGCATTTCCTGTGCAACTTATCTCTAGTACGCATGCATTTTAGTAGACCAGGGGTGATCCATGGCTTGTATATCACTTTTCGATTGCTACTATTTCGAATTTTCATATTATTTTTAATAGAATCACTTATAGCACTAACTAAGAAAGTAGCAGATTGATTAACATCTTTTATTTTATAGAAGTTTGCGAAGTCTATGTTATTTAAACTAATTAATAGACCATCATTATTGAGTAAAAAAGACATTTTACTTAAGACAGCCAAAGGACATGAAACTGGGATGCACATTGCTACGCTAAAATGATCTGTAATAGTTGACGACAGAACACAACAGACTGCCTGGTTAGACGTCTTAATCATGGCGTGATCCAAACAGGTGCGTCCGTGTGTAGTGGAGGTATGGGCAGGATGTATATTGTAGCTCGCTAAAAGATTAAGGTAATCACCAGTATAAGGGTCACTTTGATTTTTACCTGTAATATTTATGTTAATGTCGCCAATTAAAATAATATTTTTGAAGTTGCTTATTTCATCTAAAAGTCTGCTAAGCGAATTTATAAAGTTACTGGGATTATAGGAATCCCGGCCAGCCGGGTATAGGACCCGGCTGGCCGGTATATGGCAATAATTACTGTTTCAAGACTAACTTTTAAGATTAAGCAATTGCCCTCTGTGAGGTCTGGTTCCTCAATAGACATAGGGATATTATTTTTAACCCGGCGCCAGGGGGGTGGAAAAGAGTTACACGGACGGCGGGGTGGGTCTCACAGACCCGTTATTAGATATCAGTTATTTCCACAGTTTGGAAATAAAAGTAATAATAATTATTTGTGTTTAGTTTGTTAGGTATCCATGTTAAATAAATAAAATAAAAAATACTATATTGTATTATGTTTTAATCACATTTATTAGACCATTTAACAACAAACCAAAAATATTAACAAAATTATTCTCTTCTATTTAAAAGTAATTATACTAATTTAACAATCAGTCTTAACATTTTAATGTCACTTTTTCATAGTATATTAAATTATCTTTCAAAAAAAATAAAAAATAATCACTTATCATCATTATCATCATTTCTACAGTCAGCGCAGAAACACAACATGTTCTAAGCAAATACTTTTGTTACAACTTTTGCAAGTGTAATTTGTTTTCGGGTCTTCCTTTGCGAGACACACGTGGCACCTTTTGCGAATATTAGATTTTTTTGCTGGTGGTTTCTCTGAAGGTTCACCAACAAATTTTCCAATTTTTTGTAGCAACTCACGTGGAGGGACGGATACATTTTGGCGAAATTTTAGGTCTTCCGTGACAAGACTGAGGCCTAGGTTTTTAATAAATTTCCTTCGTTTTGTTTTTGAACAGTTATTATTTTTATATATTATTAGGCTATTTATGGCAGCAATGTTCAATGAAGCGTAAAAAATCGTCTGGACTAGTAGATCCAGATTCAGGTTGCCCCTCTAGCTCTGGCAAACGATTTCTATCCACCAGCGTAGAAAACGGAACATTATAATCATCAGACTCAGAGATTTCTTGCTCTGTGTCATTGGGATAAATACACTCTCTCAAATTATCTTCTTCTACTTCATACTTTTGGTCTGACAACAAAGAATCAGAGTCAGACTGCTAAAATCGACAGAATTCGCCGTCTTTCTCTTCTCTTCAAGGTTAATTTTTCTTAAGCACCTACAAAAAACACAAATAAGACACACTTAACTGTATTTTAGCAACGTAAATAATAAACAACAACAAAAACACAAAAATAAAAGTATAAACACACTAAATACAATAAAAATAATATGTACACAAAATGGCGCGAAATTATAACACCAACTGCGGGGATGGGTCTCACATACCTTTTTCAATTTTGTGCTCGTCTAACATCCATTGCGATCGTGGCACGACTAATGTGTTACCTGCGACGCATAGAACAACTCGACAGCTCCAGCTACTGAGAAGAGCGGCAAAGTAGCACGCGTCGTAATTGAACTATAAGCTAAATAAAATGTAATGGGTCTCACAGACCCAACCCCCATGACGCCGGGTTAAAGTATACAACGACACCTTCATTTTGTGTTAAATTATTAGCGGTTGCAGTAGAACTGTAGCCATCCATTTGTGAAATAGTCTTCTTCAATTGTAACCAACATTCCGTGAGAACATAGACATCCCATTGTTGAAGGGTTCTTGAGACAAGAGTCAAAAAATTATCATAATTGCAGTGCAAGCTCCGTATGTTTTGAGATAATATATTGAGTGTATTAGTGTTATTGTCTATGTATTTTGAACACTCTTCGGGGGAGCATATATAAGCTTGTGCAGGTATATAAGAATCAATATCCTGGATGATAACATTGCAATCTGATTTTAAGTTATCGAATTATAAGAACTGAATGTAACGTGTGCAATAAAATAATGAACTTTTGTGCGTGTGATGTAAGTATGAGTGTGTATGTGTATGCATGCATGTATATGTGCGTGTGTGTATACGTGTGCCTATGTGTTTGTGTGTTTGTATGTGCGTGTATGTATGTATAACAATAATAACTTGTAATTAAGTGTCGAATGATTATAAGAGTACAGAAATATTTTTAAAAAGCGTAATTTAGTATTAATTATATAGAAAGCATTATCTTGTATTTGAGTATAAAGGAAGTTCAATAGTAAATTAGTTTTACCTTAATTGTTAATATGTAAGATGAAGTGATTGTTAGGTATTTCATTAGGCCATAATATAACAAGTAAGTGTATGTTAGACACAGATAACAATCTTATAGTATATAAAGTGACAATAAAGAGACTTAATACAATGAAAATAATGAAACATAGTCACATTGTTATTTTTAGAACGTCCTTTTCGTCTTCTATACGTATCGGTGGTTGATCCTCCACTTTTCTGACATAAATATTACCATAAGATGTCCATGTTGCTAAAATCTTTTTGCTTTTGATAAGCTCTCTAGCCTGAAAGAATAATCTTGACATTTTTTTTGTAAGTGTCTCAGACATAAATATCGTTTTTTTTGACCTGCTATTTTTATGTTGGATGTATTCAATAATGGTAAGTTGGATAATTTCTTCAACTTATTATACTCTCCATACTTTTGTAAATAAGATTCTTTACGGATATTGCTAGTAAAATTTACAACGATAGTCCAAGACTTGATGCGGTATTCCGCATCAAGGAATTCAAAGTCCTGTAGTTCGGGTTTGATAGATACGACATTCCCAATATATTTTACCAGCTGGGTGATAGTGGCTTTCTTTTCCCCTTCCTGCTTAGGGATGTTACGCAACTCTATTGAAGAAGTACGCGAGTTCTTCTCATAAATCTCTAATTTATCTTCAAGAACTTGAATTTGTTTTTTATATTCTTTATTTTGTTGTTCTAAATGTGTCATTTTATTAAGTATTTCGTTATATTGTTTCGACATAAAGTCGATACTATTTCGAATATCATTATTCTGTTCCACCATTGCTTTCAATGAGCTATTGAAGGTATTAAATCTCGTGTCCTGTTGTGTTTTGAGATCCCCTATCATATTTTTTATTTCCGCAAGGGCTGAATCTTGGCTGTCCGAGTAGTCATGGAACGTACGTTTTTGGCGTTTAGTTATATTGAGACACTCATTTGAGTCAAAATGGAATGACATATTTAACTCAGGATCCGATGAGCAGTGCACAGTATGTAATTTTGGTGCCAATAACTTGCTTTTTGGGGGTGAGCGCTGTACTGACATCCTGATATTGTAGTTAATTGATTAACGTGATTTGTTCCTAATGGCGTCTTTAGTGAAGGTAGTTCGATTTTTTTTTGTTTTGTATTGAGTAGGCGGAGTTGCTTGATTTGTGTTCACCAATAGCGTATAAGAGATGTGTGGTTAACAGTAATCCAAAGATGGGTTCCATGCGTAGACGCAGGATTGGCTAATAGACTAAATCCTACTTGAATAGTGAAGGCGGAGTCGAGTAGATTGCGAAGTACTAGGCTCGTATGACGCTCAGCACAGCTCCGCAGTTATACATTGCGGCGGTGAGTTAACCTCTTTGCGACTTCTGCTCTTGTATTATTTTGATCTGATTATTTGTTGTTAATATTTTTTGATTTATTAAATAAAACAATAAGTTGTATGCGAAACACACGACTGCACTGTGACGTGATCCGGAGGGAAGGTTCGTTTATTTAGGGTCTAGGCGCTTGATGCAATAGTTTTTTAAGCTTATAAATTTAATTAGCCATTCGATCAACAGCGTAGGCTGCGACATGTCGACAAAAAATATAGTTGAAACTTTTACAATCGATTTAACTACAGAACTTTGTTAACATTTTGTTTCGAGAAGGAGATGCATTGCTTAAGATAGAGAATTTTAGAATATTAAAATACATACAACTATTTTGTAAATTCAAAATCCCATATGGATATTTTATCTTGTCTGTCAATGTCATATTATCCGGCGTAACATATTTCTTTTCATCTACTTGTTTTCCATTCACTGTGTATGTAGTTGTATTTAATGCATGCGTTGATGAAACTAAATGTATATACATGAACATTACAATATATTTCATATTGAAATAAATCCGATTTATGTAGTGCCAGTATTTTATAACTTTCTTTATATGTATTATTATATTCAAAACATAAAATATTTATCAAATTCATATATTATGTGCATTATAACAAGTAAATAACTTGAACACCTTAAGATGCTGCCACCTTGCCGTAGTGGGGGGCTTGCGTGTCTCTATGATCCCCAAGGCTATGCCTAGGGGGATAACAGGATCCCTCCAGCGACAGGCTGGTCTCACAATCCAAACTTCTTCTCCTTATGGACTGTCCGGCTGCCTTTGAACAGGCCTTACTACGACATCAGAATCATGCAAAGGCGTCAAGTTCCCATCGTGACCCCTGGCTGCCGAACTCTAATGCTACATTTACACGTCGGGCCAAGCTCGTTCAACCTAGGGTTGCTAACCGTTCTATAATATATAGTATTGTCATAGTAAATTAAGAATGGTAAGCTAGCTAATTCCAAACTCCTCGTTTGCCAACTCATACTATAACACAATAACAATGTAATGGTAACTTTTATTAAAATAAGTAATTATTATTGTGTGTTGTGCCTTTAAGTCTATGGGCGTTCGTTGTAATGAAATGTAATGAAATGGGCAGCAACTGAAAATCGGCCAACATCTATTTATCATCTCAATATTTCCACGGGATCGAAACTTAAGCTGGTGAAACCGCGGAGCGCAGCTAGTTTTGTATACTATTAAATGCCATGAATGCGTTGGTAAGGGGTGGCGCTTCTTGATGTTGGACTATTTTTTTTTGCGGGTGACTGTAGATGTAGCATCCGTTCCCATTGCCTTCGTCGATAGTGGAAGGGGAGGAAGAACCGGGGGTTTTAGTGGGTAAGGTATGCTGGAGTGCTCTGTTGCTGATAGATCCGGGGTACTCCAACACAGCGGCCGAAGACTCTCGCAGTAGTTTTTAATTCGTAGGAGTATGCCGAGTTCGACACACCCTTCCGGCTCACCCAGAGCCCGTTGGACCGTGCCTAAAAGCATTTTCCCTGCGTCAAAAAAAGAAAAAGAACTTCCTCCCCTAATATGCTGCTACCTCATCGTGGTGGGGAGACTTACGAGCCTCGGTGACCTCTATGCCGGACAGGGCTATCCATACTGGACAGGCGAGGGAGGAGAGACCAGACCAAGAGCAGCAATAGAGGGGTCCTTTACCCGTCCCTCTGAATCAGCAGACGGCGGTGAGCGATTTCGGACACATTGAAGTGCTAGCGTGCTTCTACGGAGTACGCTGGCTCCTCCATGTTGCCCGGCGATGGGATGAGTGACCAAACCCTAAAAAGGGCAAGATGGCTGTAGGGACCCCAGCTGCGTCGGTCTCTCACAAGCAGGGCACATCTGACATAACTATATATAGTTTATCTGCTTAGAATATAACATTTTATCATTTCGTAAAATTTATCATTGGAGTAATGATGCGACGTAATTGCAAAAGAGAGCGCGTGAAAATTACTATTTACACTTAATTATTATTTAATCTTCCCCGAAACAGAGTGCAGCTCTGAAAAAATGTCCTATTTGTTCTAATCATGGCTGTGTAAAATAGTTTGCACATTTTATCACGTCGTTTTGAACACTTCAAGAGTTGAAATCTATTTGGTTTTGTAAAGTTATGTACAACTTTATTGCATTACACATATAAGCTACTATATTTATTACTAGTAAAATACTTTTATTACAATATGGAAATGATCGTAATATTGACGGCATTGGCGGTTACTTCGACTGCTCAATGTAAATATATGAGCAACTCAATTGAAGATGAAAATAATATAAATAACTTTTGTATGTATTATTTTATATAAATTGATTAATTAACAACTGTAATTTTTTTTTTATATACTATAAATTACATTACGTTCTTAAAAATTCTTAAAAATAATAAACACAGACGAGTTAATGTATTTTGAATTTCAAGTAATTATGAAATAATATTTTTTTTCTTAGTACTTGGAGTACTACAAAATTATCATATAAACGCCTACGATGCGGACGAGGATATGTATCCTTGGATCGCAAAAGTAATTAATTCAAAACCTGAAAGATATCCAATTATGTGCACAGCGAGTTGTGTCAGCGCGCGGGTGTTTGTAACAGCTGCCAGGTGCATTTACCGGTTTGTATCGACTTTTTTCGGAATCTTTTAACTATAAAATTTAAGTAGAGTGCTATACTGCTTGCGTGCATGTATCGGGCCGGTACGACCAGGGAGGTACCGCTCGCTTACACGAGACCGGAGTAAAGTGACAGCTGTGCTGTCGCATTTCGTGCGCTGTGCAAGTAGCCGGTTGCCCATGGAGGGTGGAGAAGGAAGGATGGCAACGTGTCTGTATTACAATCTCATGCAGTAGGTATATAACATATTCATAACAACATAATACTTCATGATCAGAAGATTAATGCAAACTGTTCAGTTCATGTGAATGCATAAGGACTGTACACTGTACAGTTATAAATAAGAGGCAATCCTTCCACTAGCTTTTTGAAAAGGAGAAATTGTGTTAAACAAATCTGCTTGCCAGTTATGTATATGAATATATGAATATTTACGCCGGTAATCAAAAGGTCTCATAGTAATCGTGTGCCCCAAACTTAATGAATATACTGAAAAAAAACAATTTTATTCCAGCCTAGCTCCACGACACACTCGTCTTGTCTACAAGAGTTCAAAACTGCCGGTCACATCGTTCCTCCTTCCTGATAAACCAACGAAACAGCAGTACAACGACGTTGGCTTTATTGTGACTGATAACAAGTGGTCCATACAATTCAGTACAGTAAACATTATCAAGCTGCCCAAGCTGCTACACGACCCGACGTACAGTTGGTTCTCCGAATCCAGTCCTTATGTCGTAGTAGGGTATGCGACTCCCAAGGTATTTGAATATTTTTATGTTAGGTTTAACATAAATGGAAAAAGTCATGAATAGCTTCAACTTCTCTTTGCCACGAATCGTAGATGTGATCGAACATATTGTATTGTGTAATGCACCATTCGCAATAATTTGTAAATTCAAAGAAGTGGTAATGTTATGGATACCTAATGTTGGCACATCAAGTAATTATGTGAACAAGGAATGAAGGAGTCGCTGCAGAACAAGGGAATATACAGTGAATCAAGACTACAATAATATTTTACTAACGGATATCCGGGAATTTTGCATGGAAATGAAGGAAAAATAGGACGGACAGGTAAAGCTACTATATGCTCAACTAAATGAAAGGTTCTTAAGAACAGAATAGAATAGTATAGAATAGATTTTTTTATTTGCAGGAACATGGTACACAAGATGATTGTTGATATAATTAATTAAATTCCAACATGTCTCACTGAAATAATCAGCATGCAAATGTTTACAGTTATTATTATTATTATATCAATTCACAGATTTCCATAACTAATTTACTTACATTATATAATGTCATATTATGCATCACTACTAATATGTGGGTTACGATTAAATTCATATAAATAAAATGTCATAATTAATTCAATTGGTAATAAATATGATAATTAAGATAAATCAAAAAAAATCAGAATTCAGAAGAATTACAAGAAGTTCGAAAGAATTAAAGATATTTAAGGAAAAAGCAGAATATTAAAATGAGACGCTAGAAAAGGAAGTTCAATGGGTTAGATATAAGAATTCCCAACTCGAGACTCATTCAAATGTGGGAATGATGATGAAGGAAAATTTACAAGGCCATCAAGAATGTACGCTGGTGAATGCATCATCTTTTGTTAATGCCGTGAACAAAAATCAAATATTAAAGGGGTAGTTAACACTTCAGATAAAACAAAACAGTGTAGAGCCTAAAAATATGAGGTCAAGATGTACCAGTAACAGTGGAAAAAATAGAACATAAAACGGAAAGGGATTAGGCATATTTTATATTAGGAGTACCGGAAAACAAATATGTTACAATATTGAGTTTTACGAATGTAAGTGATTTTGTCGAACAACCAAGAAATCAGAGACGATATTTTATTTAAAATTTATTAAGGGGTATTCACACAAAAGAAATGAATTAAATAGCGCAATTACTATCTCGAATTACGATGTTTTTGCTATGACTGAAACCGGATGTAATAATAATCAATTAAAGACGCAGAAAAGTTTCCTCCAGAAATATTAAGATGTGATCGGGCAGAAGAACGTAAGCAGAGCGGTGCGTGTTTAGTGGACACACCCCGCTTCGAGCTGCGACAAGTAAACTGTGACGTCAGCATCGACGATCATTAAGTTTAAACTGGTTAGTGAATGAATGAATGAATGAATGAATGATTCTTTATTGTGTACACAAATATATACACAAATAATCTTATAAGATATGCTTATGCTTAAATTATGTACACAAAAGGCGACCTTATTGCTTAGGTAGCAATATCTTCCAGGTAAAGTGCTGTTCTTTAGTGCTAATGTCTACCTACAAAATTGATTCTTTTTTTGTTGTATTTGTGTGTGTTGTGTACATTCCACTGAACTGCAGTGAAAATGAATTTATGGTAGTATTAATTAGAATAATAGAACAATATTGTAATAGTTACAAAGATGTGATAGTGGTAGAAGATTTTAATTTGTACTCAGCGCCAGTAAGCCTTAATAATTACTATGAATATTTTTTAACATACTGTGGATTTACTCATAGCAACAGTATATATAATCATATTTATCGGCTGTTAGATTTGGTATTGAGTACATTCGAAGTGGGCGAGGGTGTGATGGTGGTTGCGGCCGGGTCGCCGCTGGTGGCGGTGGACGCGCAGCATCTTCTGTTAGATATCATTACTAATGTATCTCAGCGCGGCGTGTCGGTTTCTGTTTCGGACAACTCCGGAAGTAATAACATGCATACGAACAGAGATGATTGATACGATCTACGGGTTTGAATTTTAATAAAACAAATTTCAAATTATTATATTTAACTTTAGCGGCAATAGACTGGACAATTTACGAATTAAATTTAGCATCAAGTTCGGATTACACTAGTATAAACGAATATGTACTAGAAAAAAGCAATGTACTGTTAGCTCAAGATACGTTGATCCAGAGTGGAATACGGGAGAAATAATACGCGCTATTAAGTAGGGGTATAAGGCAAGTCTTCATAAGCGATTTAAATTACCTGGACTGACGTGCGATGACGGGCCGTTTTCCAGTAAAAAAAAACTAAAGTTAAACTATGACAGCATTTGCAGAAGATCAGTATCGGCAATGCAAACAAACTAAATTAGTAAAAGTCCCAACATCTTTTTGGAATTATCTAAATTCTAAAAGAGGTAATAGAAATAAAACAAAATGTGCTAAAAAATTCGCCAGATATTTTCATTCTGTCTACAACTCAAATCATCCCGAATTAAATGTACGTCAACGTAAGCGCTGCGTCACGGATTCATCTCTAACAGTTACAGTTGTTTGACGTTAAACGCGCTCTTCAACTGCTTATGCCTCAAAAATCATCAGGTCCGGATGGAATTCCCGCCTACATATCCATCATCAACCGCTGCTTCACATTTATTATCTATGTTTGAAGACCGCAGTATTTGGGGGGAGATGGAAGTTAAGGGGAGTTGTCCCAAGGCCAAAGGTAGGGTTAGCTGATAGAGTGGAAGGATAGAGATCGGTGACAGTATTGTCTACTCCAGCGAAGGTGTTTGAATCCGCTATTCAGAAAGATTTTTTACTGAAATTAGTGCTCAATAATCCTAAGCCCAGCATGGATTCAGGCCGGAAAGAAGCACTACGAGAAATCTTCTCAATTATATGGCGCAGGTAATATCTATAGTACCTTGTGGTGGACAGATGAACGAGGCGTACATTGACATTAAAAAGACATTCGATCTGGTTGACACCGACTTGTTGCTTGCAAAGCTAGCAAAAGTCGATTTCACCTCACACTTACTTATTTTTTTCGCTAGTTACATGAAGGGTAGACGGCAGTATGTAGAATATGCAGGGCACATATCCCAACAGTGTTTTAAACGATCAGGAGTAAGTCAGGGTAATGATCTGGGACCACTGCAATTAATTTTATATAAAAATTATTTCCCTAATATTTTTTTTTATGCTAAGTACTTATTTTTCACTGGAGATCTAAAATTGTAGCATACTATTAATACAGCTGATGACGGTAAGAAGTTGCAAGCAGACATTGATGATGTGAAATAGATGGTGTGAACTCTATGGATTACAGTTTAATATCTCAAAATGTCCCACCCTCACTTTCATTCGTACGAAACAGCCGGTTCTATGTGAGTACACAATTGGCGGGAAACAGATGACGCTTTATCAATGAGGGATTTAGGGGTAACTGTTACTGTTACAAAGCTAACGTTCACGATTTCACTAATTTGAATGCTATCGAAGTTTTTTATAACGCTCTGATTAGAAGTATACTCAAGTGTTTAATTAATTAGAAGTAAACGCAAGTAACAACTTGAGCCCCATGCGAGATCAAATATTCTTAGTGTGTCCATAAATACTGTTACAATTAAAAATTTAAAAATATTACATTTGAATTTGGAATCTGTGATTTTTATACGATTGTTCATTTTGGCGCCAATACATTGTACAATATTTTGCGATATTAAAATGGAGTGGGGTGATAAAGAGGACATAAACGCTGTGATTGCATTACACAAAGTAGTTGTTATGCTGCCAAATGTCATTTTGAAAACTATCCATACACTTGGTATTAGTCAAATCTTTGTATACCGGGCTATAAATAGGTACAATGAGACTTCCTCTGTTTGTGACATAGAAAGATCTGGCCGTCCATGTAGTGTAAGTGTAAGGTGGTAAAAGTAGTAAGGGAAAGAACTCGAAGAAATCCTGTCCGAAAGCAAAAGATTTTATAAATAAGGAAATAAGGCTTGCACCTAAAACCGTGTCGCGTATTTTAAGAGATGACTTAGGACTAGTAGCCTATAAGAGTCGCACTATTCATTTCTTAACTGATAAATTAAAGATGAATAGGGTGGTAGTGGTAGATCGTATTTGTGCTCAAAGATCTAAGGAATCTTCCTAATTAGTCGACAGAGTGCAACGTGGGCATTATCCGACTTCAGTGATAGTTTGGTGGGATGTTAGCTATGAAGGAGTAACTGAGCCATATTTTTGTAAAAAGGTATTAAAACATCGGCACAATTGTATAATGACACCATTTTTGTGAAGGTATTAAACTCCTTATTAACACCATGTTCAATAACCAAGTATGGTTCTTCTAGCAAGACTCGGCGCCGGATCATAAAGCACGCAGTCTTGGTTGTTCTAAACGCCATGATAATTTGGAGTCCCTATTACAATACATAATATGACTGGCAGTGACAAATTTCCCCATGGAAAGAGTGTGCTTCTCATAATAACTGGCTTCAACGTTTAAACGACTGTATTGCAGCCATTGGAAACCACTTCGAATAAGCTTTTTATATTTTTAATTGCTTTAAATTTGTGTATTAAACCAACACACTGTAAAAGGAATAAATGTTATTTGCAATTAAAAAACAATTTTTTCTTTGTAACAGAACTTATGGCGAGACTAGTTAGTTACATGCTGGAGAAAAAACAGAATAAATATGGGCGGTTTTTGTACATGAGACAGCATGGGGTGTATCCATTTTACCCATTGATGTACTCAACTTTAATGTTTTGGGTTTGATTGGCTACAACAAATTAAAGGTTAGAAAGAATGTTGCGCTAGTCACATGTATTTTCCCGGTACTCAGGGGCACCCTCTCGACGGATTTCCACCTTTCGTGGTGAGGAGGGTCGATAAAAAGGCCAGACTTCTCCTCCTTGGGGACTCTCCGGCTGCCTTTGGACAGTCCCTACTCCAACGTAGGAACCGTACCGAATGGGGTCAGGTACCCATCCTGACCCCTGGTCGCAATGCTGCAATGGAGCACGCCACCCCGGTGGTCCCAATCCACGCCGCCATCTGCTAACTCACAGGGACGGGTGGAGGACCTCCGACATTGGCTGAGCCCGACCGCTACCCAGGGGCCAAACATCAGACGGTCGTAGAGGACAGGGAGAACGGCAACGACACACCGCATCTCCTCTTCCTCTGCGGCCCCACCGTCAACGCATCTGACGGTGCACCCTTGTTTGGTCGCGGGAGACAGGGCACACGGCAACGACACCGAAACACCTCTCCTCCCGCGACCTCTCCTCCATGGACGCATCCAGAGTAGGTCTTGGGGAAGCCCACTCGGAGCGTCCCCTCCTGGCATCTCTCTTGGCTTCACCGTGGTGGTTCAAACCACGGTACTAAGCCCCCTCACCACGACAAGGTGGAGATCCGTCGAGGGGGTTCCTGCATCAGTCTATCTCATCCTAGCTTGACGCCAGAGGGTGTGGTAATAATTCATACATTTTTTTAGTAATAATTTTGTGATAATAAGTTCAGGGTATGATAGGACTGACATGCCATTGTAAGCAAAAGTCCCAAAATAATATAAAATAATTAAAAATGTTTTTTTAACAATCATTCCTTTACTTTATTATTAGTATTTATTCGAAAGACATTAACTTTGTATCAGGAATTCGTTTAAGTTATAAAAACATTTTTTTCTTTAGCCATGATGTAATATTTCTTTTACATTTAATAAATGTCAATACAAGCAAGGCAATTAAAAGCAAGCAAATCACCACGTGTGTGTCTTCTTCTACAGGTTGTTTCAATCTCCAGGCCCTGGTTGAGCCAGTTGGGTGAATGGATGCCCGAACGAATAAAAACCACTACGAGATGTATCAGAGTGCCCCGGAATAAGAAACAGAACACTTCAGCGGCTAGCTGGTTACAGGTAAAGGACCGGTCTTTATCACGAAAGGGGGTCGCTAGTAACCTTGAGGGGTCAAATACCCATCGTAGAACCCCGGCTGCTAAATTGGTTTAGCTCCTTCCCTACCCCTACGAAGTTGAGTTTGATCCGCTGCTTCCTGTTGGACACGTTCCGACACAGTCGCCCAGAATTCATCATTCTCGAGCATGAAATGTGCAATCCTCGGCAGCGAGAGGTCCTCAATCTGGAGCACTGTTTGCAGGATTTCACGCTGCAGCAAACACGCAGGGCATACGTCGAGCGTTTGCTGGGCCGTATCCTCTGCTGAGCCACAAGTGTGGCAGATCTGATCAGGCACCCTCAGACCCCTCCGAAACAGGTACTCACCGACGCAACCATGCCCCGGCTTTCGTTTCCAACACATCCAGCACTCCAGCACAGGGCACAGCGTGCTGATTGTGTGTACACCGTATCGAAGCTATCTGTACAGTCACTACTACAACATCCTAATTCACGCCGCCGTATATGTCCTTAATCGGACCGGGCGTCCTTATCAACGTTGCCGTCTACTAATTTAGAGGGACAGGTAAAGGACCTCCCAGCTGGCCTCTCCTCTCAAGCCTGTCCTAAATGGGTAAACCTGTTCGGCCTTAGGAATCACAAAGGCAAGTAAGCCCCCCCACCCCACCGTGGCAAGGTGACAGCATCTTCGGGGTGGGACTGAGTAAAAAAAACGTTATTAAAAGACTAAGTAATATGATTATATTTTTTTACATTGTTTCAGAGTGGTTTATACAATCGACATAATGAGAACTACATTTTAACTAAGCTCCCGGTAGTAGTGAACATGAATTTATGTAGAAAAATACTTACATTGCATGGTGAGAATGACACTTTCCACGTGCCATGCTACCACTCATGTACCTTCGATCAGTTTCTGGATAAAGAAGAGGACTGCAATAGATACCACGGTGTAGAAGGAGGCGCGATAATAAATAAATACAACGAAATTGTGGGGGTGGCGACGTGGGGCACCGACGCAAATATACCACTGCCAGTTGGTTTCGCTCCTCTAGCCGGGAAAACTTTTTGGAGTAATTATAAATGTGCTCAACTTTTAGCAGAGGTGGTACATCCAAATAATCTCGGTTTTTTGAAAAATTCTTGCAATAAATTAATAATTAAATAAATTTTACATTGTTTTGAATATGTGATAAGAGTTTTGAGCTTTTCAGGGTTTTCCTCAGCCGGAAACTTATTATCTTTTTTGTAAAATCTAGAAATACTATTATTAAAGCTATTCTTTCGTTAATTATACCCTTTAACATAAAAACTGAATAACAGTTGCTCAATTTGCGCTGTATGAGTGTTTTTATACTATTATATTATGCTAGTTGTAACCCGCGGTGTCACCAGCCTTTAATTTGAACAAAATCACTGATATTCCATATACACTTCACCTTGCCCCCTATTAATTACACCCTCTTAAGAGTTGAATTTTTAGAAATTCTTACTACTTACCTGCATCATAAAAGGAACCCGTGTACCAAATTTTAAGTTTCTGGGTACTGAAGTTTCAACTGTACGTTGTCTGTCAGTCACTCAGTAACGAAGAGTTTTCTATACAGAGATTGTTACTTATTGATGATTGGGATATGATGTATTGTTGCTGTTCTGAAATTGTGATTGAGAGAAATAAATATATTATATTGTATTGTATAATGATACTTGAGGAAAGTAATATTGTAGTAATTGATAAATGCATCCAGTAAATTCTCTACCTTGGTATATATTTAAAGCTTAAAATAAAAACTTTGGTGCTCATTTTCGAAAAATCGGAACGTTTGAGTCATGTCTCTTTGGGACTAAGAGCCGCTAAAGCTTCTGAAACACTGAATACCTAGAGAGCCGATTACTTGTGATTAATCTATATGATGTGATGGGTGTTTTTTTTTCTTTACGCATTATTACGAAAGTAAAAAATCCTATGGCTTTAATAAGAATTGCGCGATTGGAGGATTATGAATAATTAGGAGAAAATATGCAGACAGCTTATAATATTTTAATACGAAATGCAATATTACATTTTATTATTTGACCTTAATAAAATGAAACACAACTATTGTAAGCAATTAATTTATCAATGTACTCTTATGCGAGTCTAGACATTTTCACGACAAACAGACAGAATATAATCAAGCACGCACCCGTAGGCCCGAAGAGGAATGATATAGTAAGTAAAACAGTGCAGAATAACTAACAGTGCTCGTGCAAAATTCTGCTTTGAATCGTGTGGTGTGTCGCGGGGTGTGTTCCTGGACAAAGATGAGTCCGTTAGTCTCACACATCCCAGATCCTAATCATTAACATCTACTCATTTCCTTCAAGACCATTCGAGCGACGCTCGCAAAGAGGCGGCATCTGGAGGTCACAGAAAAATTTTGTTTAAGATGAGAAAATTTTTACAGTTGTGCAAAATTTTAACAAAAAAATGACCGTATTTATGCTCAAAGCTCTAAGGAAGCTTCCCAATTAATCCACAAAGTGCAACATGGGCATTATCCGACTTCAGTGATGGTTTGGTAGGGTGTTAGCTATGACGGAGTGACTGAGCCATATTTTTGTGAAAATGATTTCATAACATCGGTACAAGTGTATCAAGATACCATTCTTGAGAAGGTACTTAAACCCCTTAATAACACCATGTTCAATAACCAAGTATGGTCCTTCCAGCTAGACTCGGCGCTGGGTCATAAAGCTCAGTCCACGCAGTCTTGGTTGGAAGCGAACGTATCCATTAGTGGACATATGTCTTCATCAGAGCTGAAGACTGGTCGTTGACTTGTCCCGATCTTAATCTGCTCTATTATGATTTGTGGTCAATTTTAGACAGCACTGCTTGCTCTAAGCGTCATGATAATTTTGAGCCCCTAAAAAAATCAATACGATTGGCAGTGAAGAATTTCCCCATGGAAAGAGTGTGTGCTTCTATTGATAACTGACCTCGACGTTTAAAGGACTGTATTGCAGCCAATGGAGACTACTTCGAATAAACTTTTTATATTTTTAACTGTTTTATATTTGTGTATTAAACTAAAACGCTGTAACATTGTACTTTAAATAAGAAACACACATGCACACACACACATACACACACACTCACACACACACACACGCACACACACACACACACACAGACACCCACACACTTACACACACATGCATAAAACATTTTTCTAGAAATATTTATTTGTTATAACTCATAAGTTCATTCTGTTTTATTACGTTTAATATTGTAACCGTGGTGAGGAGCGGGGCACCCAGTAATACGGGTCACCAACCTAGTACAGGGGCCCTTGCTATTAGCATGTAATCAATTTTTGTTACGAAATAAAACATTTTTGATTTTGATTTGATTTTGACTGTAAAAGTAATAAATGCTATTTGCAATCAAATTTTTTTCTCTTTGTAACAGATCTTATGGCTAGACTAGGTATATTCCTTTTTATATGACAAACGTATTACATTACTATTTGTACGGACACTTCTGAAACAAGTAAGTAATATAAACGTTAGGAATATAAAATACTAGGTGTGATACTAGTGAAACCATCTAGGTTTACAGTAGTAGTAGTAACAGTACTAGTAGTAACAGTTGCAATTTTTTTGGAAGAAAATTATTAATTAGAGCGAAAATAATTTTTAAATTATTATGAAGCTTTTCTTGGAAGAAAATTATGTTATTCGAAATTGCAGTTATACAGGGCTATTTTTTAAATTATAAATCACAAATAATTTAAATTAGTGATATGGTTCCCGGTTTTCACAGCAATGACAGCTTTGTGACATCTAGGCCGCGGTCCGAATCACGTTAAGAGCGCCATTAGCGCGATAATGACAGGTCCGTTTTGTGCTTACATTGCTCATGTCAGCTCACTTGACGTCATATATGACGTCATCTGTTGTGCTAACGACGCTCACGATTCGCGCGTAAGCATTGTGAGTATAGCTGTCACAAAGCAGTCATTGCTGTGAAATCCGGGAACCATATTATTACCAATTTAAATTATTTGTGAATAAAGATAGATTATAGTTGTGATAATGGCTGATTTTATAGACCTGCAGGTATTTTTGGAGTCTGAATATAAATTAATTTCGTTATTATATGTATGTTGATTATGTTATGACATGCGTGCTGACACTGAGCGGTCCGAATCAAATAGTATCGTAAGCGCGCGTGAGCGTTCTAACGATTCGGTCCGACTTATTATGACATTTGCTTTCTGAGCACCGTTAGCGTGATTCGGAATACGGCCCTATACTCACGATGCTTACGCGTGAATCGTGAGCGCCGTTAGCACGACAGATGACGTCATATATGACGTCAAGTGAGCTGACATGAGCAATGTAAGCACAAAACGGACCGGGCATTATCGCCCTAATGGCGCTGTTAGCGTGATTTGGACCGCGGCCTTAATGTGTAAAAGTGCATAATTTGTGACGTTTTGTTAATGTGACGTTTCCGGACTGACAGCGTCGAGGGACGCGTCCGTCAATCTCTCTTGGCCGAACCACATTGAACAACAGTCGAATAATTTTACATCGGAATAAATTGTGTTTGTAAACTAGTTATGTTTTAATTAATAAACAACATGCAGTCGTAAACACATCGATTTGTTGTTCTTACACGAAATGTATCGACTTCAAGGTCAGTGACGTCGGCCTACCGTGAGTCGCGTGTGTGATGCACATGGTAACCAAGAAATATGGTTTACAACATGGGACAAAGTAATTATATCTAATTATTTTATTTATATATTTTATTATTTTTTTATTTTTTTTATTTAGGAACAAACAATTACATATAAAAATTATGAAAATCATAAATATAACATTTTTAAGATATCTAAACCTATAGTTCCATGTAATGTTTAAATAACAATGTTTGTTTTTTATTGAACACAGTGACATTAGAAGTTTCAAAATTTAAAACAAATGAAAAAAAAGCAACTAAATAAAATACAATATAATATGCTACCTATAAATAAAATTTTTTTTTAAATCCTTATTAATATAATATTTCCTTTTTTACATTTTTTTTATAAATATTAAATGAACAATTGAAAATATCTACGTTACCAAGAAACTTATTATAATAATTGCAACATCATATAATAAATGAGTTAGAAGTATGACATGATTTAAAAGAAGCTAAATTAAAGAGATTTTTTTTGATTGATGATGATGATTGATTGATTCGAACATTTCTTTTCTGACCACGGGGTATACGAAAACAGATGTCGCCGAGCAATTGAGGCGCATCGACCATGTTGTGAAGTATTTTGTATAAGTATACAACGTCGTTGATTTCACGGCGTTTAAATAAAGGAGGTATATCATGCCTAGACATGGATGAATGATACTCTGTATTTAAGTTACCCATCCTAAATTCTATTTACTTCATAAATCGAATGTATTATTGATTTTGAACCAAACCTGAAAAGAGCAATGACAAATTTCCATACATTAGATTATCCCATTACAAATTATCACTACTTTCAATGAAAAAAATACCGTTTGATTTTCCATTACTTTCTGAACAAATCCGAGCAAGACTTTTTATTATAAAAGTCAGGGAAAAAAAGATATTTAGATTTAAAAGTCTCAAGTTGACATACGGTGTTATGTACCTACATCTGACAAATGTCACTTAAAATGTGAATTAATTACTAATGGCGTAATAATCGGGGTCCAATACAAAAGCCACTTATAGTAAAAATCAAAGAAAACGTAAAATAATAATGAGTACACAACTAAGTTTTCAAATAAACAGCGTACAGAACCGTTAAAATGCAAACAATATTTTTTCAGAAGTAGATAGGTACTAGCTTTTTAGGCCAAATAATAGCAAGTAAGCTTCAAAATCTCCATATCATTTCACAATTTCAGTAATATTTAATTCAGAAAAGTAATAAAATGATCACACGCTTATTATTTTTCTCTATTTAATATAACAATGCACATATAAAAAATACTATTTAAGATCGGGATGCAAGATATATTAAGTTCTGGCAACATTCGCTATGAAAAATGATCAAAATAGTCAATCAACTATCTATTTAAAACGTTTTTTTTATTCCCATCTTCCCTTGTCCGCTTAATACTTTTAAAAAACGCTGGTAATTTAGGCTGGTTTTATTGTTTAGCGTTTCGGCCGCGCCGTTGGAGCGCGCGCGTTCGGAGATATAATATGAGAATAGTAGTTGCATTTCAAAGTCGCGCGCTTCTGCAGCGCCGTTCAGAAAACGCGCACTGTTCGCCGGCGCTGCGGAGGCGGGGGCCGCTCTTGCGCTTCTACCGCCAGTGTGCGTTTTAGTGTGACGCCGTTGAGACGCGCCGTTGGATATTCGCTTACAAAATGAATAACATCGATACGGGTCGAGTGATTGAGGAAGTACGATTTAGAAGATGTTTATGGGACCCTGCCGATGATTTTTATAAGAATAAGAATTCAAAAAATAAAGCCTGGGAAGAAGAAGAGAAGAAACTTGCAGAGTAATTCGTCTAAACTGATTGTTGATAAGTGAAAATATTAAAAAAAAAAAAAAATTATAACTATTTTCTCATAAATTTGTGAAAGACGTGTTCGCCTCTCAGTAACCTTTTGGCGTTATAAGGATCAACTACTCTTCTTCGAAATCGCTTCTGCCTTCTTTTCCATAAAATGTAAACAGCCATTACTCTAACCACATTAACATTCATGTACACGACTGTCTCCCAGCAGCGTAACGCGCGGTACTGATCTCGTTTTACTGTGCACCGCGTTCAAGCGCGCGCTGTTGCCACCGTGCTGCCCAGCGGCGCGTCTAGCGGCGTGACTATAAAACCAGCCTTATTGTTTTCGTTTGGTATATAAGTTATTGGAAGTAAGCTCAGATGTGATGGGATAAGATTTTGTTACTTTTCTTTGGCCGGTGACCAAAAAATATATAATAATTTATTGGAATTATTACTCTTACTTTTCTATAAAGTACATTTGACCTCAACAAGTGTGGAAATTAACAAATGTGTCTTATCAGAACAGGCCTGCCGTGCCTTTTTAAAACTGGTTTCATTTATAAACATGAGGCCAAACAAGCAGTCGGAGTCTGTTTATTACGGCAATCCTTTGGATAAAGAAACCGCAGGAACTAGTGAAAAACATTAACACAATGGTCATTACTCTAAACTCTAAAAATGTCTTTATATTTTAACTAATTTTATAACTTATTAAAGCGAAGGCTCAACTGACAAACTCTAAGACGATGGACAGTCTGACTGCTTTACTTTAATATTAGATATTTAAACATACGGGTTGTATATAACCATCAAAACTCGCTTTTATTGACTAATTTTATAACCAGGGAAAGTTTTTTAAATTGTTTTTAATGTTAGAGTGAACACACAAACAATTGACATTTTATATAGATTAAAATCATTTATTTTTCATTATATTTAGTTTAACTTGTATTTTCTCCATAGAAGTACGGTATAAGATGCGGAGGGAACAAATTTATTCTTAGCTAGAAACTTTAGTACGAAGTAGAAAGCACTTCAGATGCATTTGGCTGGCCCAACCGGAGAGTTGTGCAGAGATGGTGATATAGGTGTAAAGTGACAGCTAGGCACACCAGCCAACGCGTCTGCATAACCTCTGTGGATATTTATGGACGTCGGTAGCCATTAAAAGACAGCGACCATTTATTTACCAGTACCTACACTAGAAATCCCCTAAACTATTAAAATCCATACAAAATTGAAATAAAACAAAGTTTGGTAAAACCAAATGTGCATGCCTTAAGCACTCGTGTCATACGTATGTTATTTAAATTAGATACTCATGATAACATATACGTTTTTCACCAAAAATTGCTTTTTTTATTTTTAATTTTCACTATAAAAAAACTAAAACTTGAATCTTAAAGAAAATAAGTTATTTTATATTTATTAGACATCATAATGTAAAAGTAAAAACTGCTTCAGATAAAAGCGATTATTACCAATATAAATTACATAATTTTAGTCGAGAAACGTTGGTTATATATAAATTAATAAACGTTAGACAGTCTAACTTAGACTAATAAAATTGTGCTGGCAGCTTATATGAATGACGCAATTAAAACTTAACCATAAAGAATGTCTCTTACCATAATGTTTTAAGTGCGCGAACGCGATTTATTCAATTATACACTCTAACGTTGTGAAAATAAAGTCTCAAGTGGCTTTACTCTCAGAGTAAAGCTCACTGTTGACACATTTTTGACGTTTACTCTGAGAGTAAACGTCACTGTTGAGGGGTTTTATATTTTTTGTATTTGTATATTAGGCTGCCTAAGATGTAAATTTTTTAGTTTCAACAGTACACATTTGATTTTTTACAATAAAACGAATAATAATTGAGTTATGGTTTTCTAATCAGTTCGTCACAATAGATTTACGGACCTATTGAAATAAAATTTAAATCCATTAGTTATGTTTTTCAAAAGTTATGGTGATTACAGAGAGAATGTTATATGTTTTTCATAGAATTTTTTCTGAAAAATTCATTTTTTTATCTAAATTGTGGGTTGGATTGCTGTTTATTGTTTAGAAAAATGACCATTGATGTTTTCTTTTATTGTGGTATGAAGGCCAACCTACTTTAAGCACTATATTATTATTTATTTAAAATAAAACTCTGACCGAACCCAGTTTTTGATTTTTAGGCGAGAGTAGAGCATACCTACGCTCGCGCTTAAGGCATGCAAAAGGTTTTTTTGACCTGAAAGAAAAAAATCTTTCACTGTTCCAATGTATACTACTATCATATTCTGATATCCATTGATATGAAAGGTAATTAAGACGCAGCGGTTATATTTGGTAAAAAGTAATTTATTCCTCAACCCCGCTCGTGTTTGCGTCGCTGTAAATCAAATTTAAATTCGCTAACAGATAACCGAGCATCACGCGGTAAATCAACAACATCCACCGCTCCATGAAAACCTGGTACATATCTGCAGTTACTGTGATATGATCATTATCATTTAAATATCATTAACAAATCATTATCATTATCAATGAAAAGGTTGCTGCTACTTAGACTCTGTACCAGCGCCAGCCGGTCATCAATTGACTAATCATTATTATGTTCGTTTAGGATATCGCCTCGCGGACTGCATCGAAATGAACTGAGAACTATGTAGCCACGTTTCTTATACTACGCAGAAACATTAATTGTTGGGGTTGCCTTAAGTGCTGGAGTGACCTCTTGCACGATGAAGACCAGTCTCTAGCGGGGGACCGGCTAGTCGATGGAGTGTCCTGTCGCTCATGGATCCGGGACACTCCACCATGGCGGCGGAAGGCTCTCGCAGTGGTTTTTAGACGACAGGGGTACTCTTGTACCGAGTCTGACACACCCTCCCGACTCACCCAGGACCGGTTGGAGGGTGCATAAACGCATTTTCCCTGCGACAAAAAAAAAACCAAGCAGTAAAGTTTTGAAAAGGTAGTGCGATGCCGCCACTGCCGATGTAGCATTTAGTGTGTTTTCGGTAGCCTGTTGAAGCCTGTGAAGTAAAGGAGAGCAGAAAGCAAGGCACCACATGTGCGCAATAATGATACGAATATCTATGGGCGTGGATAGTCATCCATTACTACCTTTCAGGATTATTGTAATTTCTTATGTATATAATTTATCTTATCTATGTAAATAGATACTCATATTACGAGTCTAGAAATCTGGAGGCACGGCAGTGCCCCTCCCCCCCAAGTCGAGCAAAACAGCAGCACGGCTGTACCATCCTTTTCTCGAAGCAATTCAGGCCAATTTGGATTCCCTATAACCTTGTTGTGGATAAAACTGGAAGCCCAACATTTCAGTATCTAAGCAGACATTGTACATACACGGTATATTCCAAACTACATTCAATTGGAACTAGTAGATTAAGAACTGGAACTTGTTAAAGTTTCTCGATTTTGTAACTCACTGACTGACCGATCATCAAAAGTTTAAGGCAGTAGAAGCTTCAAATTTAAAATACAAATAGTTTTTTTAAAATCTAAACCAATAGAAGAAAGGAATATTTTATAATTTCGGTCTAGTTTTTTAAATACATAAACTGCATGGATAACATTGTAATCCAATATGAATAT
The DNA here is from genome assembly GCA_001625245.1 of Calycopis cecrops. Taxonomy (NCBI): domain Eukaryota; kingdom Metazoa; phylum Arthropoda; class Insecta; order Lepidoptera; family Lycaenidae; genus Calycopis; species Calycopis cecrops. The sequence goes on from LUGF01042705.1 coordinate 203,197, forward strand.
ATAGAAATTACAAAGTTACATTTGCAGTCGGATTGTAATAGAATAATAGGTGAAGATAAGTACTGTAATGAATAGCATAGGAGTAGAACCTCCACGATCAAGTATGAATGGAACCTCTGAAATTGTTATATTTTTTTATTAAAAATATAGCAGTTCAAATTCCAAAATGATAGAACATTCGGACTTTGTTTCTGTTTGACAGTGAAAAAAAATGATTCATTCCGATACGAGGTCTGGGGACAGAATTTCTCCGAATATAACAAAATAATTGTGAATGGAGAATATGTTTTTTTTAGGTTAATTAATTATATATATAACGAGAATGTATTAATATACATTATCGTTAAATGGGTAAATATACAACTAAATAAATGATATAATTATCCAAGAGTTTTTATTGAATAGTATTGGTCAGCCAGATGGCATAATCCTAGATTAGGCAGTGATTATTGTAACGCCATCGCCCCCGATGTTATAGTACTGTTCGGAGGAATGGGGACGCTGCCGTCAGGCTGGCCACACCACCGACCGCAACCGTCCCGATCGTTAGGCCGCTATCCCACTGGCGTTTTACGAGCGTTGACGTCTCTCCGACGTCTTCGTAACGTCAACCCTGCGCTGACGCAACGTTAAGAGCGTTTACGCCTTGCGCACGTGGTTTTATGTAATTCATGGATAATTCGAACCCACACATACGGATCGCCGTGTGAGTAGCATATATTATAATATAGTGTTAGTATATTCTATAGTCAAATTAACCCACTATGATCCACATAATGAATTGATTTCGTTTACGACCAGTGTTTTAGAGACGTTTTAAAAAATTTACAGAAAAATGATTACTATTCAATAATCAAAACTTTAAATGCATAATTGTAAAGAATATGCTCTAGTTTATTGGTAAGCTATTATTATATTAAATTAAATAAGGTATATCGTCGACAAATACATATAAAATTTTTTGAATTTTTTGAATTTTAATTTCTCATAGATAAGACACCAAAACCAATTTTTTTTTCTACTAACTATTTTCTCAAGGATCTTATCAAGTGGTTATTATTTTTTGTTAATTATATATTTCAGTACTTTAATGATATTTTGAGCTTCGAAACTGACGCTAAAAGGGAAATTAACAAACCTCTAATAAGTAATCATGATAGAATGCATACATACTAAATTAATTGAAATATTTTTTCTACTAACTATTTAGACAAGAAAATGTCCTACAATTATTAGTATGTAATATATAATATAAGATAAGTGGTTCATGATTTTAAGGTGTTTGAAAAGTACTGTTTTCAAGGCAAATTGCGTTGGAAGGCGTAAACGCTCTTAACGTTGTGACATTTATTTATTTATTTTTTTCATTCAATTCACACGTAAGGATAACTAACTTGTTACATTCGTTATTCTGCGGAGTTATACGTCGGCAAACTAAACAACTCCTTTACTATATTTGTGCAGACAATAGACACATTGCAACCGTTAAACCTGCAACTATAATTTTGTTAATTTTTCATTATAGTTTCTCATTACGCATTACGCATGTAAGTAGATAATTATATACATATAATATTTACCGTCATATAATTATAAACTCCGCGGCATTTATTTTGGAAGTGGACATAATATTTATACCTGAGTGTCATAGTTACATTGTTATTCATATTCATTACATTCTTTACATGTCATATTCATTATCATTATCATCTTAACCAAATCGTTGTCGTCTTGTGCTGGACATAAGCCTCGCCAATAGTCATTAACTTAAATATTATATTACTTTAAAAAATTGTTTTATCGTTATTCAGGCTCTTTAAGCCATGTCTGGCGCGAAGGTGAAAGAACTCATCGTAAAGCGCGGGAGTTTTAAAAAATTCACTCTTTTTTCAAATTTCCTTAAATTTAATCATCTCCCAAGCCACCGAATTAATGTGTCGCCTTTTCATAACGGAATCACTATATAAAGATTTTGACGCGTTACAGATGGATTTGGAAATTTTATCAGGAGACGCGGAACGCGATATATTTGAAAGTCAGTATTTCGTCGAGGTGTCCCGCAATGTCAGAATCCGAGGAACCGGCGCCCGCGCCCGATCTACTGGTGGACACATTTCTCTCAGCCTGCCATGACTGCAAACATGACTTTGTTCGCCTGCCCAAGATAGAATTACCGCAATTCATCAATCATCATCATCAACTCTGGCTGGAGTTCCGAGATACGTATATTTCTTTAATAATTTATAAGAACAATATTATTCAAGATATTAATAACTTTCATTATTTGTGTGCGGCTTTAACCGGTAGCGCATCTTTGATAATTAAAAGTATTGACTTTAAAACATAAAGTTATAAGATAGCTTGAGAGTTACTGTGTGAAAGATTCGATACCTAATCAAGGGTTGCTTATATATAATCACTATTTGGGAAGGCTTTGTTCAGTTTTGAACTTATACAAAAAGAATCATGTAGCAAGTTGCGCTATATGATAGACACCATAAATAAAAATCTAAGGGTTTTAGATACTCTTGGCCGGCCTACTAATCATCGGGATGCATTGATTGTATTTATGATGACTAAAAAATTAGACGGTTGGTACCGTCAATGGGAAGAACATAAAAATAATTTAAATTTAAATTCGTATTCCAGATTAAAACATTTTTTTTTATCTAACAGACCAATTTAATAGAAACTTTACGTAATAATCATCATCAACACCAGCATAATACAGTAACACTCATCCCACCTAAATCAGTTCATAATAATAATAATAAGACAAAAAATCTTAATAACTAAAAGTAATAATAATAACTCCAGAAAATAAGTATGTCCTATGTGTAATGAGGAACATTTTTTGTATAATTGTAAATCATTTAGAAACCTTAGCACTTAAGCACGTATTTTAAAGGCTTTATTGGTGTGTTTGTATAAATTGTCTTCGCCCAGGCCATACCGAAAAGCGATGTAATCTTACTCACTGCAAATACTGCAACCTTAAACACAACACACTCTTACATAAAGAGCAGCTTTCCGACGCACATCCAAACGAAATCATCGCTCTCTGTCAACTTCTTCTGTTACCTCCTGCTTGCTTTCTAATCACGCTCTTGTATTACTTTCCACAGCTGCTGCAGAGATCTCGGACAAGGATGGAAAACTACATACAGTCAGATTGCTTCTGTACAACAATGGGAGCACATCCAACTTTGTGATCGATGACCTTTGTGAGAAGCTTGGCCTGGTAAAGCACAGCACTGGCTCCACGGTAGCAGGTATATTGACCATATAGTTCATTCCACTGAAAGATGCACCTTTGTTTTACAATCTTATCACGGTGGCTACAAGATAAAAATAAATTGTTTTGTCTTACCGAAAATAACAAAATCACTGCCTGGCACTTTTGTGGATATCCATGAGTTATCCATTCCAGTCAGGTCTTAAGGTTTACGTTCAACATACCCTCCGCCATCGACATACTTGTTGGTGCAGAGGTCTTCTGGGACGTCTTGGGATCCAAGAGCATCAATTTAGGAAAGGAAAAACCTAAATTACAATTGACCAAATTGCGTTGGATTGTGTCAGGGTGCCTATATAGCTATTTTCCCTCTATGCCCTCAGTTTGTCATTTTATCTCCCAGGATGAGTTGCAACAACTTACTCGCTTCTGGAAATTAGAATCCGTACCGATCAGCAATCGCATCTATTCAGAAGAACAAGCTTGTGAAGCTATCTTCAACGATACGACGCGTCGGGATGACAGTAGACGCTGTATTGTTACCATCCCATTAAAAAAAATCTCCTGATAAGTTAAGTGATTCGTATATTAAAGCCCAACATCTTCTAAAATCTTTAGAACGCAAATTCAAAAGCAATCAACCTTTGAAAACTGAGGACTAAATAAATTAACCTGACTTGGTCTTACGTGGATCACACAACTTTTTACGGTAGAAAATCTGAGCTGCGAGACTTAGTTTTTTACAGGATGGTTTTTATGGGATCACTTATTCTTCAAGAGCTTTAAGATCTTAAGTGGCTTTTCAGGCGATTGCTCATTTCAACTGCATATACATTTATCTTTCATAGTGCCTATACGTGGCTTTTGGCCAACATTAAAAGAATACGAGCTT